>PVKA01042125.1:0-17616 GCA_004027165.1 Ctenomys sociabilis
TTTTTTTTTTTTTTTTTTTTTGCAGGACTGGGGATTGAACTCAGGTCCTTGCACTTGCCAGGGAAGTGCTTATTCCACTGAGCCAACTCCCCAGCCCCTACATTGCATCTTTTAAATCAACTGCTGGACGAATGTTCTGTGGCAGCCTGTCATTGCACAAAGGAAATACTGGAAAAGTGATTTGGGTGCCAACCTGACAAAACCTAGAAATGAGCAAATGTAAGTATTTTGATAGAAAGATAGCATGAAATTGTTTCTTCTATGGTGACTTTGCTGTAATTCCCAGTAAATGTTAAAGATAATTTCAGTTATTGGGCTTTATATGCATGTCTAAATTCTTCTATTAGCTTAATTTTATAGGGATAGCATTTATATTCCAGGGCAAGGAATAGAATTTTGCTTCGTGTATATATATGTCCACAGCAAGACTCTCCTTCTATGATGCTGTTGCAACATTTGCCAGAGGCACTAAAGAAGAGAGCAAAAAGAATGAACTCTTGATAGCCAGAGACTCGAAATAATAGCAATCACAACCATAGCTGCTACATGGATTCAGAACAATTATGGACCTCAAAGGTTCATAGATTCAGAGTTAATACTGAGCTAAATGATTTAGAACTAACTGTTGTTATGCTAGTAGATCAAACTGTTAATCTACAGCATCAACTTTGTTTAAAAAATGATTGATTGACTTTCTCATTCTGTGTAACACCAATTCCATGAAATCAAACTCTTTTCCCATGGAAAAGTATAAAGAAGCACTTATGGTACCATAGTAATGTCACCTCTGATATCCTCTCCATATTGATAATGCTTTTGCAAAATAATTGTCAGAGGGCCAGTATAATAAGCATTTGCCTGGCATGTGCAAGGTCCTCAGTGTTCAATCCCAGGTTCTGCCAAAAAAACAAAAACAAAACTAAAAACAAACAAACAAAAGATGTCAGAATTGTCTGGTACTGTGTTTGCCTGGCAAGTGCAAGGTCCTGAGTTTGATCCCTGGTACCACCCCCCCCCAAAAAAAATTGTCTGGTACTAATCTGTTACAAGACATTTCTAATGGTATTGAAAACTTAAATCCTTTTCATGCTATTTCTTTCTTTCTTTCTTTCTTTCTTTCTTTCTTTCTTTCTTTCTTTCTTTCTTTTTCTTTCTTTCTTTCTTTTTTGTATTTTAGGGAAGAGTCTACAGGGTGTGCACAGTCTCACTACTAGATGGACTCGCAGTGATTTGCCTGTGTATAGCCTCCCAAGAGCTGAGCTGTGATTACAGGCTCTTGCCACCACACCCCGTCTCATTTGCTGTCTCAGCCGCCCCGGGGGCGGGCCCAGCATGGCAGGCCTGCGAATTGAATTGAACCCCTTGCCAGCTTGCAGGTGCTTTAATCAGCTGAGCTATTTGGCAGGCCCTTATTCCATGGTTTAGTGAGAGCATAGTAACAATTTGTTTATGTTGCTTCGTACTTTTTGTATGTCTTGCCTGGCTTGGCCACAAGGAGGAGCCAACCAGCAAGCCATAAATCAACGGTCTATAGTCCTTGCTCTGATACTTCACCAGTATTCAGCGTAAGACAGAAATGGGAAAACATGTAGGGACGTGAGCCAGAAGTTTACTGTATCGAGGGAGCAAAGAACAAAAACCAGAGCCTAAGGAAACTTGCTCCTTGTAATTCCAGCAAGCCAGATACACGCCAGACAACAGATTCCTGGAGGCAGCAGGGCCGGCCCCATCTGTTGTTTGTTCCTTTACCTAGGAAGCTACCAACTAGTGATATTAAACTAGCTGATGAATGCTGGAAGACAATATAGATAGCAGTTTGCTTACACCAAATTATTTATGCACATTCCTTAGCCTGTGGCCCTCAATAAATGTGAGAAGGTTCCCTGGCTCAGGGCTCACTTAGAGACTAATCTCAGTGAGACCCTTGTGGCTAATTTCATCCAGCCTTGCTGTTGTTCTTTTTCACAGCTCTGATCTTTCTCAACATCCTATGAAGAATTTACTTTTTACTTTGATTTGGTGTGTGGTAAATGTACATATCAATCTCTATATTCTGTTTATTACACTTATTGATTTTATTGCATCCAAAATATGAGATATGATATTTTCACCTTTCTGCCTTTGCATAACAATTTTAAAATATCCATATGGTTCAGCACAGTATCAGAGGTTTCTGCATATGACTGGCTGGCATCAAGTTGGAATATCATGGTGGAACCCACAGTTTTGTCTGAACCTTCCTTCCTTAACAGAGGCTGAAGTAGAAATTATTAAAGGAAAGGTTTCACAGATGGAAGGATCAGGGAAAGAGCACTCACTTTTCATTCGCTGACCTGTTGAAACCTGCATTCAAAGTAGGCTTGAACACTTAAAATCATTTAAAGCTGTGAATTTATTAGCCATTAACTCAAAGAAAACATATGGTTGGTTGTATGGTCTACTCATGTTCACAAGTCCATCCCTGCTTATGCATGACTGCTGTGTGACTTTCTAGATCTACAGTAGAAAAGATCTCTTTTGTAGTGTGTGCTCACATCCGTTTATTTAGTCTTCTGAAATTTCCTACACTGAATAATTTTACCCATTTCATTATGTTTATTTTCAGTATCTATTTTTTTAAAATTTATTTATTTATTACAGTGTCTCGCTACACATCACAGATTCTTTTTTTGCGGGCGGGGCTCAGCTCAGCCCACCCTGGGGGGAGGGGCTGGCATGGCATGTGGTGCTGGGGATCAAACCGCAGTCCCTGAGAGGCACTTTAGACCGCTGAGCTATCTTGCCAGCCCTCAGTATCTATTTTATATGTGGACATTGTGAATAGTAGAGTCCTCGTTTTTTGCTCAATTTTCAATTTTTAACATACAGAAAGTCTATTGCTTTGTCATTTGACTAAATTTGCTCATGGGTTATTAATGGTTGGTGACAAAAAGATTGTTTCATTGAAAGTGTGCATAATATAATTTCTGCTCTATATTGTCAACTTTTACTATTCTTTTTTTTTTTTTTTTTTTGCAGAAGCGGGGAATTGAACTCGGGGCCTTGTGCTTGCCAGGGAAGCGCTTATTCCACTGAGCCATCTCCCTAGCCCTTCTACTATTCTTTAATTATCTGCAGTTTCTCTTTTGCTTTTGGTATAATTCCCATTCGATGGGAATTCTGAGATTAAACCCTAAGATATTTTCTAATTTTTTAGTAAATGTCGTCACACTTCATCATGCAGTGAGCTGTTGACTCAGCATCACATATAATGTTGATAATATAGATCTGGTACTTGTTTTTCTCTTTCCACTTAGATCTGATAATTGAGAAATATTCTAAATATTTTTATTACAGTCTCATGTTCCCATATGTAAGCATAAATTTTCATAGCTTTGCATTTGGTTTGTTTTAGAATTCATTGAAATTTGTATGTAGTATAATGGGAATATATTGTACTTTATGTGAAAATTTTATTTATTAAGAGAACTTTTTCCAGGGTCATTGTTTGCTTTGTTTCCCAAAGATAGTATTTATAAGCTGAAGTGTTTAAGTTGAATAATTTAGATTCAGCTACTGTCTAGTCAGGAAAGAGCTGTTTCTGAACATTAGTAAATCAATATATCCATTCATAAATCACTTATGGAAGATAGATTTTGCACTGTTACTTTAAAATGTGTCAATGCTCTATATACCTGTGCTACATTATGAATAATGTGTCTTCTGTAATAATGCATAACACTGATTGAGTGACAAGTGTTGTGGAATTTTATTCAGTGATGTGGAGCTTGGTGAAGGAATAATGAGGATTTAAATGAAAATTTGATATGCTGTCCAAAAGGGAAAAAAGCCACTTTTTTTTTTTCCTTTTTTTCAGAACTGGGGATTGAACTCAGGCCCTTGCGCTTACCAGACAAGCACTTATTTCACTGAACTATCTCCTCAGCAGGAGCAGAAAAATCAGAGTGACATGAAGAGTCAATATACAGAAGCAGCCAAATTGTACATGTTATCTTACACAATAAACAGAATAGACCCTTATCGAAATTTACAAATCATAGAAAAAATAATGTCAATGACCAAAACCTTGGAAAGACTAAATCACAATAGACAACACTGAAATTAAGAATATTGCAACTAGAATGGAAAATTATATTACGGTGCACTGGAAACATTCACAGCTGTGGATACCTTCCTAAGTCTAAACTCATTAATACAGCTTAACAAAAAAAAAAAAAAACACTTAATAATTTATCAATAAACAATTGAACTGACCCACGAAGTAAAAAAAAAAATCCCAATATTTACCAAGTTTATACTAAGTAATCCTGAGTTCTAAAAAGTCTTTTAGGGGTTTAAATCACTAACAGTCCTAGAACTATGTATTAAATTAGAAAATTATATAATTCTTTCCAATTTATTTGTGCAATTAGCACCATTCTAGTCCCCTGAGCAATATACAAATAATATTTCAGGCCAATCTCTTTAATGATAATGGATGGAAAATATCTTCAGAAAAATATTTACGAATAGAGTGAACATCACCACTGAAAAAAATCAAGTAGAATAGTAAGAATGTTTTAACATGTGAAAATAAATACCTTAAATACACCATATATGCAGAACTAGTACCAAAACTTACATGGTCCTATCACTAGATAACAAGCAAATTTCTGAGTAAATCTAACAATATTTCTTGATTAAAAAATTCCTGAACAACACAGGAACAGAAAGATCATAACAGAATTTGTCGATAGCTATTAATTTATGATTTACCAATGGGCAGAACCATTTTATGGGGGGAAACAGAATGCATTCACTCTAGAATGATGAGCAAACTAGGAATGCACATGGTCCACAATGCTGTCAAACAATCTTCCCCATACCAACTGAAACAGCCAAGTCAGGAACATAATTTAAAATGATATATGTAGGAAAGAATGAATTCTAATTTCAATGACATGACTAAGGAATGGATAAAAAAAATGTTGTATTTATACACAATGGAATATTAGACAGTTATAAAAGATAAACTCATGGCTTTTATAATAAATGCATGCATCTAGAGACCATACCCATAAGAGAAATAAATCAGATGCGCAAGTGTAAATATTGTGCTATTGCCCCAGTGTAATAACTTGAAACACTAAATGAAATCTGAAAGTTATAATAGGAAAAGAATCTGGTCAAGGGAAGGAAGAGGGGCTGAAGGGATAGCCCAGCAGTCTAAGCACCTGCTTGGCAAGCATAATGACTGAGGCATGATGCCTGGTAGCAAATGTCATGCCATCCCCTAAATCAGGCATAGTGGCACATGCCTGTAATCCCAGAACTGGGAGGAGGAGACAGTAGGATCACTAAGAGTATAAGGTGCATAGCAAGACCCTGTACTAAATAAATGACTAAAAAATAAAATATACAAAGAGAAAGAAAAGATGGAATGAGAGAAAAGACAAAAGAACCAGTAAAGGGGAAAAAAATATACATATTATCGTGAGTATTTGTATGGCAGATTTCTGCTGGTCTATTGAAAGGAGTACTTGATGCTTAAATTTTCTTTTTTCACTTTAATTCCTTATGATTTTGTTAGCAACATTGCATGCCTTACTTATATATAGCAATGTAAGCAAGAAGTCTGAAGACAACATTTTATAACATAAAAACCTTTGTTGACTGATTATTATTATTTTCAAGATGTTGTTTGAATGTTATTGTTTAATGTTGATTCTTGCAGGGTCTCACTACACAGCTGGGACTCATGCAGCACTGGGATTACAGGTGTGCATGACTGTGCCTGGCCTTTAGCCAGCTCAGCCTGCCCTGGTGGTGGCAATAGTGTGGCACGGGTCGCTGCACTTAAGTAAGCTTACCCAAGCAGGCACTTTAGTCTGTAGAGCTATCTCACCAGCCCAATAAAATACCGATTATTTTGGTTAGTCATTTTCTGTATTGTTTCTAAAGGGTTTGTAAACTATTTTTAAGCTTTTAAAGTTAGTAAAAAGAATTTACCACAATAGCAAAAGTTTAAATATACCCAAAGAAATGTGTCAAATACTATCAAGAATAACAGCTTCATTTCATCAATGTATACTCTGATTTTGTCACAGATTTTATGAGAAGACAGTTTCCTCTGCATACTGTTCTACAGCTAGTTCACAACTACACCATAATTTTGTGGGATTGTTTTGTTTTGGTCTTTTTTAAAATCATTTTGTCAGAGTCTGACATTCAGGAGTTCACACTCAGGTAGGATCTCTGGTACTTATAAAGTCTTGACCCAGAAACACACCCTCAAGGGATGATGATTCAGCACCGGTTCCCCACCCAGCTGTATTACATGATCTACAGGAGGGCGAGCTAATTCCTGGTAGCACCTATTTCCCTGAGACAAGGTTTCTCCCACCCCAGCTCCATCCTGGAGGACAACAAAGCCCTCAGGGAGCCAGGCTGCCTGTGCTGGGGAGCAGCAGGAGACTGGCTACCAGAGACCAGAGGAGGAGCTGCCTCTGAGTTAGTCCAGCCTGGCAAGGATCTCCCTGACAGCCGCTCACAGGGGGAAGCTTTGCCTCATTGGTGCTAAGTCAGTGCTATTGATATCAATTGGTGCTTAGCCAGTTGATATTACCCAATTTTCAGCTGCTTTTTGGAGCAAAGTTTTCAGTGCAAAGGAAAACTGAGACTAAACTTAATATGTTTAAATTCATTAATAGCACAAGTATTTATTTTCCCTGCCCACAGTGGTGAGAATTGACACATTTTAATGAAAATAATGAGCTGTAAATTTTGCTGCAGTACTTATATTTTAGATTCTCTAGGAAATTAGTATAGGATGCACCATAAATGGATTCACTTTCTCATCTTGGAAATACAGACAATTCTACATCGCACCTGAAGCCTGTGCTTAAGCATCAGCATCCTGGGCTTCTCACATCTGAGGCCCACACTCTAGGTGGCCTTCTGCTTACCATAATTTTCTCAGCTGCCAAGATGGCGTGGACTTCACCATAAGCCCTGCTTATTTCCTTGCAGTGGTCTTCTGTAGGCTTTGCATTGAAATTTTTGGCTCCACAAAAATCATCTATAATTGCACAATATTCATTGTAACAGCCATCCAGTCAATAGGACATGCACACCAACAAGATTGTAAGAAATATAAAGGTAATTTACAATTCACAGTTTTAGGTGTGAAAAACGTTTAAGGAATTAATGAAATATAGGACTTGTTGATAATATTTATAAGCCCTCCTATGTCCTCATTACCAAAAGCATATATTGTGAAATAGGTCACTCATTAGAGTGAAAACAAATGTGCAATCTGTTTTTGGATTAAAATGAGATATGTTAAAAAAAATCATGTGACCTCCAGAAATTGCTAAAGGTTTCATAATTATTATTTGGGTGACTATAGACTGATGATGTTTTATAAATATAATAGAATATAACAGATAAATTTATAAAGGAAAATAAAAAAGAAATTTTATAGCAAAAAAAAAAAACACAAAAATAATCACAAGTGGCAAGCACAGTGGTCTGAGTTCAATCCCCAGTTCCACCAAAAAAAAAAAAAAGGAAAAGGCTGGGCATGCTAGCGTATGCCTATAATCCCAGCACTCAGGAGGCTGAGGCTGGAGGATTGTTGTGAGTTCAAGACCAGCTTGAGCTACAAAGTGAGCTTAAGGCCATCCTGAACTGCATAGTGAGACCCTGTCTCAAAAAGACATAAAAAAAATAATAATAATAATAATCACAAGTCATTATGCAATCATCCAGATGAAGAAATGTCTATAAATTTTCACAGGAATGCATTTCAAATATCTTAAAATAAAATAGAAATAGAAAAACATAAAAATGTAAAAACCATTTTATAGTAAAAATAGCATGAAGACATATATAACACCAGGTGATTACTGACATTCATACTATGTTTGGATTTCAGACCCGCAAATTTAAATCAGGTAAACATATATGTCACAATCTAGATATTCATAAAGGTCCAAAAACATGTTCAATCAGTAATGGCAAGGAATGAGCTGCAAATGTATGCTATAGTTGTAAAAAAAAAGGATTAAAGCACTCATTTTGAATTAAAAAAAAGCATCATGTCTCTGTGAATTCAAACAATCTCCCCATTTCACGTTACTAGCCTGTCCTAAGTGCTATGAGTGCAATCTGCCTGGAGCTGCATGTGGATATGGTTTCTTTACCGAGGAATTTTTTGTTTTGTTTTGTTTTATTGAAGTACAAATATCAACGAGACAGTTTTAAGATACCTTGACAAGATGGATTTGATAAATTAATACATTACAAACTGTTTTCATAATGTTTTGGTACCATAGAAGGCGCATACATGATATTATATTTACAGACATTATTATACCATATTGAGGAATTTTTTAAGTCATAAAACAATATAAAATGTTTAGTGGGTGACCTTGTGTCTGTGCCTAATTCAACAGAGCAGGTGCAAATAAATTTTGAGAAGATGACTGGAGAGAGACACAGGATTGCCTGGATCCACTTCTACAGGGAAGCCAATGGGCAAAATAATGTGATGGGCACTATGCTAACAACACAGGCAATTCAATGCCCGTCCATGCTGCAAATAGTCTTTCCAAAAAATCTAGAAAACTCAACATATTATCAGAAAACAAGTACAACAGAAAGGAACAATAAAATCTCTCAAACAGCAGCAGAACATTATTTTTCCATTTCACTGCATCATGAAATCTAAAGTATCCCTTGCTAAACAGAGAATTAGTGTAAGCTAGAAAATAAGAAAAAATTCGTTTCCTAATGCAACAATTGAAAATAATCAAAGTCTTACTTAGTATAGCCCTACCCTCATCCTGCTCTGTGATCCAAAAGCAATAACCTATTATTGATTTCATCCCTCCAAGACCTGTGGATGAGTGTACCTGGGAAGCAGATTTAGAGAAGAGAAGCCCTGTGTGCAGAACATTTTTCAGAATGGTTCTTTGCCCTCTGTGCACAATTCAAAGATTCTCATAGTCAATTTTTATCCATCCACCTTCTCCTCCTGTTGTCCATACATATAAATCTGAATTCTCTCTAACATGTATTTGAATCAGCTCATACAATGTAATGTTCTCAGAAAAAAAGACTCATACACAGCACTCTCTGACATGAAAAACAACTGAATGTGCAGTGAAAATACATTAATAAGGGAAGACACTTTTTTCCCAAAGTTTCCTTTACTTAGTTCCTCTTCTATCATGTAGTAAGGATATGAATGAATGTTCTTTTATGAAGGAATTGGTGGACTTCACTGAACTTAGAAGAATTTGAACTGAGAAATGGTGATGGCTGCCATGGACTTATTTTACATCACAAACATTTCCTAGACTATTCTTTAAAACAAGTATATCTGGTGAGAAATGTAATTCTACATGACTGGGTGATTTTCAAATTCATAAAAATCTAGTTATTTGCCATGCAGCACAAGAAAATTCACTGGAGCATTGTTATTTTTCCACTCAATGTTATTTTTCCTAGTTTTTAGATATTTCGCATTTGAAGCCTCTGGGTACATTTTATTTTATTTTTTTATTTTTGTCTTTTTGTCTTTTTGAGACAGGGTCTCACTACGTAGCTCAAGCTGGCCTTAAGCTCACTTTGTAGCTCAGACTGGTCTCGAACTCACAACAATCCTCCTGCCTCAGCCTCCCAAGTGCTGGGATTACAGGCCTGCGCCACCACGCCCGGCTTCTGGGTACATTTTATAGACTATTCATGCCATAATTCATATCAGCATAGCAATAGGTATTTCAAAAATATCACTTTGGAAGAAGAAATTATTTCCTCAATTAAGAAATATTTCTAATTGGGCAGACATTGTTTTTGAACATCTATGTAAACTACCAATAATTTGAGTTTAAGAGGTAGCGAGATAGCTCAGCGGACTACAGCATCTGCTTAGGCAGACAAAGAAATCAGGGTTAGATCCCAGGAGTGCCATACTGGCCCAGCCCCTCGGGGACTCTGAGATGGTGACTGAGACTCGGAGTGATGGCATGTGCCTTTAATTCTAGGGTTTAGGAGGCCTGAGTCAGATCTGTGTAGTGAGACACTGTAGTCGGTGTACTGAATACATTTAAAAAATAAACAAAACTACAACAGCCATTATGAAACTTTCTCCAGTATGGAACTTTCTCCAAGGAATAAGGTAAAAATTTCACATAACCCAGGATTCATTTTCTAAGTATTTTTCCAAAAGTGTTTCATATATTATATTAAAATTGCACATGTTCACCAATGTTTTTCACACAGGAATTAATAATTGCTAAATCCCAAATCAAAATCTATATCCACTGTAAGGTCCGAGTCAAACAGACTCCATGAGTCAGACAGACCATGTTAAAAGGTCAACAAAAGATTGTTAAGGCTAGCCGGGCGTGGTGGCGCACGCCTATAATCCCAGCACTTGGGCGGCTGAGGCAGGAGGATTGTTGCGAGTTCAAGACCAGCCTGAGCTACAAAGTGAGCTTAAGGCCAGCCTGAACTGCACAGTGAGACCCTGTCTCAAAAAGACAAAAAAAAAAAAACATTGTTAAGGTTACTATGGTTACTGCCCTACCCTCCAGTGCTTAATGTCCCTACATGCCCCACAGCTTGTAGATGTCCTTGAGATAACCCAACCTAGACGATCAGTTCCTAGAATGCCAGGACCCTTCCGAGAATTGCCCTCCCTGATTCCTGCACCATCCAATTATTGTAAAGGACAATATAAACAGTCCTATCCTTTCAAATGTCAGCCCTGCTAACCTACGTGATTGGCTTCTGTAACTCTGCTTGCTGCTTAGCCCACCAAAAATACTATGTAACCCCGAGCAATCCCAGCCTTGGGGTCGCCATGGCCCAGTTGCCTGGTGACCCTGTGCCGGCACAGCTTCTAAAATAAAATCCCCTTGCCTTTGCATGAGAGGACGTCTCTTGGAGTCTTTCTTCACGCGGTGGGCTTCTCAGACCTAACACCATCAACAGATGCTTGTACAAGAAATCGTGCTATCTATAAGTAATGGAATGCTACTTCATGTTACAGATTGAAAGTTTAAATTTTTTTTAATATAGCCGGGCATGGTGGCGCATGCTTGTAATCCCAGCACTCGGGAGGCTGAGGCAGGAGGATTGTTGTGAGTTCGAGACCAGCCTGAGCTACAAAGTGAGCTTAAGGCCAGCCTGAACTGCATAGTGAGACCCTGTCTCAAAAAGACAAAAAAAAAAAAAAAAAAAAAAGAATGAAAAGTATCCTGGGGAGGTAGCTCAGCGGTGTAAGTGCCTCCCTGGGGAAGCCCAAGGGACCCTCGCTGAATCCTTGCTGTTGCAAGTTGCTTGTTAGTACAGTAAGACCCTCTAATGATGAAAAGAAAGAAACAATTATTCAGTTTCATGAACTGTTTATGGTGTGTGTGTGTGTGTGTGTGTGTGTGTGTGTGTGTGTACATGCACGCACATGCGCGCAGTGTCTCATGGTGCAGCTCGAACTTGCAGTGGTCCACCTGATTTTTGCCTCCCTAGTGCTGGGATTACAAGCGTGCACCACCACGCCTGGACTCTTTCACTGGCTCAGTGCACCTGGGGCAGGGCTGGCACAACATGCAGTGCCCATGATCAAACCCTGGCCCTAGCGCTTGCAAGCTATTTGTATAAAATATGTTTTCCCAGTTTCAGACCCTTAGCTATTGTAGTGAGTGGAAGGTCCTGAACTGTTCAGGAAAAGAACGTCACGCTTCCTTATATCTCAAGAAACTCTACTCGAGTAATTCGTCAGACTGCCTATGAACAAACCCAACTTTTAGACATTGGTGAATTCGTTTCTTCATGTGATATTTTATACAAAAACACTTCAGATGTGTTATTAGATGTAACTGATTTTAACAAATCCTGTTAGATTTGTATCAGCTAGTTACATGTTCTATTCATAGTCTTAGGACTTTTTGTTTAAAAAAGATGGCCTATTTTGAGCATTTGTTTTGGTACATTCCTGATTTTATGAACAAAAGAAAACCTGTTAACTTTTCCAAACAGAAAAATAATGGCTATCAGCAGTTTGTCTTATTTCACTGAGTTACCATTACTTTGTTTATTTTACAGGTGGACATTTACCAATCAGTGCAGTTAACAATAGAAAAGTAATTAGAATTTCAAAAAAAGAAGAAAGCCGTGGCGCATGCCTGTAATCCCAGCACTCAGGAGGCTGAGGCAGGATTGTTGTGAGTTCGAGACCAGCCTGAGCTACAAAGTGAGCCTAAGGCCAGCCTGAACTGCATAGCGAGACTCTGTCTCAAAAAGACAAAAAAAAAAAAAAAGAAAAAAAAAGAAGAAAGAAAAACAATGGGGTAAAAGGTTTAAAAATGGAGAAACACTAATGAATCTGAAAGGGATTAAGAAGAAACTAGATAAGTAACACACTAACCTACTCCCAAGATAGAAAATATGAAATACAGGAAACATGTACTAACAGTAAAACAAAATTTTAAATACTTAAATATTTATAATATTCTTTTTTTGTTTTTCTCAATTTACAACTTATCCATTTAACTCAGGTCTACCTCATTTACTTAATTGGATAGTCAGTTCATAATTACTATGTATTTTACATGAAATATTTTAATTTGCTGATTTAACTTAAATGATTAAAATTTTGAACAATAGATATTTCCCTCACTAGGCCTCAATATTTGAATCAGGTCATGTTTCTACTACCATTTGATTCCATGAATGTTTGTATTTCCTCCATAATTTATTGTAAAAATTACCCAACACTCCAAATTTCAATACATCTGCATATTCATCAGCAAAATTCTTTAGAAGTTGCACTGTGGAATAAGCTTATTGTGCTAAATAATGCCCTTTTCTTTTCTTTTTTTTTTTGTCTTTTTGAGACAGGGCCTCACTATGCAGTTCAGGCTGGCCTTAAGCTCACTTTGTAGCTCAGGCTGGTCTTGAACTCACAACAATCCTCCTGCCTCAGCCTCCCGAGTGCTGGGATTACAGGCATGAGCCACCACGCCACTACGCCGGGCCAATAATGGCCTTTTCAACACAGCAGATAAAAAGCACTTTGTGTAGTTTCTGTTTCATTTTCTTACTCGTATCCTATTTTATTTTTGTAATTACTACAGAAAGTAAGAGTACACATAATTAAGAGGAAATGATATTGTTGCAGGCAGCTGAGTTAGCTAGAAATATTATAAAACAGACCGCTAGCGCCAGGCTCTAGAAGGAGTTAACCCAGAAGACAAAGACAACTATTAGAGGGACATGCTCCTGCTGTGAACCAGACCTAAAGGCCAAACAAATGCTAAAAGAGTAGCACCTAGGATTGATATTCTAAATAGGTAGCGGTCACCTAAAAAGACCCAAGTGAGTCACTAGTGCAACCCCCGAGGGGAATAGACCCTGACCCGTATTCATGCCCACTTACTACGTGACTCACTTCCCCATTTGGTCCTGGGCCTAATCAACTTTACCTGAACAATGGTGCTTGTTTTTTTTTTTTTTTTTTTTTGTCTTTTTGAGACAGGGTCTCACTATGCAGTTCAGGCTGGCCTCAAGCTCACTTTGTAACTCAGGCTGGTCTAGAACTCCCAACAATCCTGCTGCCTCAGCCTCCCAAGTGCTGGGATTACAAGCATGCACCACCACGCCCGGCAAGAACAATGGTGCTTGTGATCCCATTGATTGACCATAGTTTTGTCCCACCCCACATCCACCTAAGCGAGACTCCTTCTCTACCTTAGTCCCGCGTGGTTTTGCCGTATTAAAGTCCCTAAAAGAGACAGCTTCCCCGGGCAACCCGCTCGGGTCCCCCTTCTGTCCCTCTCCGACAAAAACTTTTCTTCTCAATAAAGTTTTATCCTCAGCCTCCGTTTGTTCCTAAAGTCCATTCTTTGGTTTTAGAGAACACAAAGTCATGCTGGTCAGGTTGGGAGTTTTACTGCCCTGTATCAATATCTCAACATTTGTATCACAATGAAACACATACCAACAAGTCCATGATAATTCCTATATATATGCTTCCTTACACAAAAGTGAAGGAACTTTTGATGAGAAAATTTAGTTATTGAGCACAATGGCAGTCTACAAGGCAATACTACATGCTCATTAAATCACATGACTCAGGATTTATGATGAGTTAAAAGATATTATATATGGCCTTAAGAAAAAAGGAAGCACCTAAAATTTGTAGGGCATTAATTTGCCAATATTAATCTATTCAAACTTAACTTGTGCTATTATAAACAAAAATTTAGAATAACTATTAATATATTATTATGACTATAGAAGTAAAAAAATAAGATTATTCAACACTATAATGCAATGAATAATCTAGAATTACTATTCAGTGTAAGTAATATATGCAGTTACATCTGTATATCAAAAACTACAATTGATTTGTTTCCAAAATGGATGAGTTAATTGGATCTTCAATAAGAACAAATTAAGAGTTTACTGACGTTTAAGACTTCATTTAGTATTTATTAATTCACAATGCCAATCAGTATTGTACAATTTTCATGTGAAATTACCTTAGTGAGTTTTCATACATGAAAAGACAAAAGTATAAGTAATGAAGACTCAAATCCTTCATATTACTAACATCATAACTATGTTCTCCCTCACCACCCAGGCTTCACAGTTTGACTGGTAACTGGGAAAGACCACAAAATGCTTTCTATTTAAGAAATACTTTACACAAAGCTCTGAGCTTACATGTCACAAACTGTATGAATATCCTTCATTGGAAAAATGTAAACTAATACTTCTATCTCGCACTTCCTTAGATCATGCAAGAGGAGGACAAACATTTTCAATGTGACCAGAATATTTTCAAATATCAGTCCTCATTCAGAAGAAATAACATTAACTCTGGGAAAAGTTCACCCAAATGTCATCCCCACCTAAATATCCATAACAAGAATTCTAAGGTTATAGATCATAATCAGACTCAAACTGCAGTGGAGCCAAAGGAATGTTTTCTGCGTAAAAATATCTGTACTCCATCTTCTCAGTATTGTCAGCATCTGAGAATGCATACTGGTGGAAAACCTAATACATGTCAGCTGTGTGGGCAAAACGTCATTAACTCATCTAAAGTTAAAAATTGTGAGAAAACTCACAGGCAAGAAAAACCATATAAATGCCATCTGTGTGGGAAAATCTCATGCATTCAGCCAGCCTCAGCTAGCATAAGAGAATACACACAAGGGAGAGACCATATTAATGTGATTGGTATGAAAAGTGCTTCACTCATTCTCCTCTTAGGATTCATACAAGAACACACACAGGAGAGAGACCATAGGGATGCCATCTGTGTAAAAAAGCCTTCTTTCAGTCATCCTGTCTTAATAAACATGAGAGATCATAACAGGAGAGAGACCATATAAATTTCACCTCTGTAGATCCAGACAATAGTTATTTGAAAGAAAATCTGTGAAGAGCATAATTTTAGCATGTGAGTACAAAACTGTCAAAAAAGAATAATGAAACTAGAAATCAACATTCAAAGACAGTATGGAACTTGCAAAAATATATAATGATATCAAATTCTCTTTAATAAAGTGAGTCACAAAAATAGTTTACACAATGCTAGATACAAATGAACACAGCACAACTGCAAAACCTATGCAGTTCAATAAAGCAGTTTTAACCTGGGCGTGGTGGCGCATGCCTATAATCCCAGCACTCAGGAGGCTGAGGCAGGAGGATTGTTGTGACTTCAAGAACAGCCTGAGCTACAAAGTGAGCTTAAGGCCAGCCTGAACTGCATAGTGAGATCCTGTCTCAAAAAGACAAACAAAAAAAACAATTTTAAGGTGGAGGCCTACAACATTAAGGATTCATGTTAAAACAGAAGAAACCCAAATAAGTTAACTAAAGCATGTGTGTCAATGTCTTGATAAAATATGAATAATCCAAATTAAAAACTGATATGAGGAAAGAAATTTAACATATCAAAGCAGAAAACATAAAAATTGAGGCTAAGGAGAAACAATACAGGAGGTCATTGAATCAAAGAACTGTGAACAGAAGAAAAAGATATCGAAACATTTAAAATTGGAACAAATTCACTAAACTTCATGGCCTCAATGAGTAAACCTAAGCTACACAAATAAAATTAACCACCATATTAAATAATCAAGGCCGGGCGTGGTGGCGTAGGCCTGTAATCCCAGCGCTTGAGAGGCCGAGGCAGGAGGATTGTTGTGAGTTCGAGACCAGCCTGAGCTACAAAGTGAGCTTAAGGCCAGCCTGAACTGCATAGTGAGACCCTGTCTCAAAAAGACAAAAAAAAAAAAAAAAAAAAAAACCAGTAAGTTTCTACTGAAATTTTTGAAATATCTCATTTAATCCTGAGATTTTTTTAAAATTTTGTTTTATTCTGAATAATAAAATCAAGAGCAAGAAAAATAAAAGAAAGGGGCTGGGGAAATGGCTCAGTAGAATAAGCGCCTCCCTGGCAAGCACAAGGGTCTGAGTTCAATCCCCGGTTCCGCAAAAAAAGAAAAAAAAAGGACAGAAATAGGGTAACATGTATCAATGTTTCAGATTTTCAAAATAAGAATAGCTGATTAACACTGGTTGATATATATTTTTATTGTCAAATCTATTGCTCAGATTAACAAATATAGTTATGCAAAATGGAACATATGATTGAATAGTGCCACATGCTTTCAAGAAAACATAAATATTTGTTCTTGCCTCATTTTCTTTTCTTTTTTTTTATTTTATTATTTTATTTTTTTTTATTTTTTTATTTTTTTTGTCTTTTTGAGACAGGGTCTCACTATGCAGTTCAGGCTGGCCTTAAGCTCACTTTGTAGCTCAGGCTGGTCTCGAACTCACAACAATCCTCCTGTCTCAGCCTCCCGAGCGCAGGGATTACAGGCATGTGCCACCACGCCTGGCTTTCATTTTCTTCTACTACCTTACTTTTCAAAGAAAAATCTACTTTAAAGAGGATAGTAATAATTAATATGACATTAGAAATGGTACACATCTAAATGATCAAGATGATAGGTATTTCAAACATGGCCTCCTGTGTTCAACCTCCAAAGATCTGGGATTACAGGTATGCAGCACCAAGCCCAGGCTCAATCACCCTTAAGTGTGCCATGGGGGTGGGGCAGGCACAGCATGCCTGTGATCAACCCCTGCCCCTATGTCTGCCTAAGCAGGCACTTTAATCTACTTATCTATTTCACTGGCCCTAATATAGCAACCTTAGTCTCAGGAAGAACACTGTATGTGATGTCCATGTCAGTAAGAAAAAAGTTCTTACCTGAGATGTTCAGCGAGAAATGGGACTCTGACAAAGATAGCTTGATGTCGCCCGTGGACCCTAAGTTCTGACGTTCTTCTTCAGAAGCAAGATCAAGTAGGTCAAGTATTGGTGGATCTGGATGAAGCAAGTTTTCCTGTTAGGTCTGGAAATTGAAGGAAGTACCCACTCTTTGGTGAACAGTGAAGATGCATTTCCAGTGACCCTTAAACTTGTAGATGGAACCTGGTCCCAGTGATGACTGGTGGGGGTTGGCCTTTAGTTTTCTTTCTTTTTTTTTTTTTTTTTTTTTTTTTTTTTTTTTTTTTTTTTTTTTTTTTTTTTTTTTTTTTTTT
>PVKA01042126.1:0-17614 GCA_004027165.1 Ctenomys sociabilis
ATTATATTATACAATAATTAATATAATGGTATACTTTACAATTTTATTTTAATATCATATTATTAATTATATACTATATATGAGCATATGTATATATTTGTTAGTTTATATTTACAAATCATTTACTTTTGACTCTTTTCTCTTTGTAAGCAAAGTAGATTTGCTTTCTTTGGCGCAAGTCAGATATTTCTAGAGCACCAAGCTAAGGAAAGAAAAACTAAACAGGTTTTTTTTTGGCCTACGGCAGCTGCTTCATTATTCCAGACAACACTTTGTATTGATCTTCCTCTATTTATTTCTGATTTTGTTGCCAGTGATTGAGTTGAGCTCTAAATCTTGTGATGGCTTACATGTTAGGATGCTGCCTTGGTACCAGAAGCACAAGGTAGCAATGTTCTAATTTTAAACTCTAATTCAGTCTTATTTGCAGCAAACCAGGGTGCCTAATGTGGCATTTTAGCACCCAAAATATGTCTTTCTTTACTCATCCTCAATGAAAATACAGTGTATGTGGTCAATGCAAATGTGAGCCTTAGATACCCAGCAAAGGAAGCCGCCAACCACATAAAGCTAACATAGCACAACCCTGTAATCAGCCAATGAGATTTGTATTTAATACGAATACATTTCAAAAGTTTTGTCTTTGAAACTTACCAGAATGGAAACATTAACATGAAATAGATTTGAATACGTACTTATCTAAAAGATTTCCTGAGAGGCTATGCCCATTAATGAGGTTTGGTTTTAGACACATCTCATTAAAGACCATATACTATAGTCCTTGAAGGTACTGATTTCTCACGCCTACAAGTTACAAATTTTAAGAAAGTGCTTAGATTTTTAATTAATTAATTTATTTATTTTGCGCAGGTTCTTTCTACACAGTTTGGACTCATAGTAATCCACCTGTCTCAACCTCCCCAACCCTGAGATTATAGGCATGCACCACCATGCCCAGTCTTGGTGGCTGGCATTGCACGCCATGGGCTCTGGAGCTTGCATGGCATGCAGTACCAGGGATCAAGCCCAAGTCCTTGCTCTTGCCAGGCAGATGCTTAGACTGCTGAGCTGCTTTCTCCTCCCAAATTACTTAGATTTATTAAAAGAATAATTATGTGAACAAGAATGAAGTCTATGAAGGGGCCTTCCTCCTAGTTCTAAGCACTTGGATAAAGTGCCATGCTTACAATGTGGTATAAAAAATTGCTAAGAGGAGGAATAGCTAATTGTAGAAAGAAATCAATGGAAGCCTTAAGATTGTGGAAAGCATAATTCTAATTAACCATATATTATGGAACGGTTTTCCATTTCAACTTTTGATAAGCAATATAAGGTCTTCATTGGCTATTTTAAAGAATGCATAAGTTTATTTTTATTAATGCACACTAACTATTCATAGTGGGGTTTACTGTGCTATTTCCATGAGTGCATACAGAAAAAGCACATCAAATTCAAACCCAAGCAACTAGTGTCCCTTTGTGAGTATGTGAGTAGTCATATCAATTATTAATAATAACTTTTAGGTCAATTGTTTTACCTTTTACATATGAGAAAGAGCATACAATACTTTAGTTTCTGCCTTTGTTTCATTTCATTCCACATAAAGTTCTCTACTTTAAAAAGTGCAATTTAATAAAAAGTAAAATAAGACCATCCAGGTTAATTTCACTCTTCTTTGATTCTTTTGTTGGATATTTTTACGTCTTTTATGGCCATTATCAAATACTAAATGTCTATAGCTTTATGAAACACCTTAATCATTTCATATTCTTAAAACTGGCAGAAGTATTATTAGACCAAATTTACCACTCTTGAAAATGTTACACTAAGAAATTAAAAAATAAACCTTAGTCTATTCATATTCATTTTTAAGAAAAAATTCAACACTGATAAGTTTGTGAAAAGTCCTGTGGTTCCATTTAACAAGCTTCTCAAGCAAGCATGATTATCCACATTCATTCTTCTGTAACAGTGATAAGCAAAATTTGCTGCAACAGTTAATTCATGACATACAACTATAAATGACATAGTTTTATATTTCTTATGCGTTCTTCATAATAACCTTAAGTGGTACATCATATTAAAGATATGGGAGTTCAAGTTGAGAGAGAGCCTACCCCAAACCAATTAAAATTTGATCACCACTATTTAAAAACAATCTTTAAGATCTTACATCCACTCCCACCATTGTAGTATCATATACAATCCCCTATGAATTTATTCAAGTTCTCGAAATTCATGGTGAGTTTGCTCATCATTTATCAAGTCTCTAGAAAGGGAAGTGGATAAATATAGAAATTAAGATATCTTGTGCAAACTCAATTATGTAGCTACAGCCAGCCTGAGAATACATGACTGAAACTTTTGTAAATTTATAAGTTAAAAAAAAACAAAAACACATTCTAAGTTAAACAGGAATTTCAATTAATTTTTTATTTCATATCAAATAAATTTCCAAAAATAGTTTTAAAATATACATAAGAGGAAAGAGCACTATCAGACCATTTATGTTTTGTATGTGTCTTATATTTAACTGAAGAGAAGATATAATGATCTCATTAAATAACAAATGTGTTCTAGGATGTGCTATTTTAATATCACAGTCTGTCCTCTAATTTTTTGAAAATTTAGTAGAGAAAAGCTTTTAATATGGGACTAGATGAATACTTAATCATAGCTCTAAATCTTATATCTCCTAATGAAATGAATGCATAATGTTGTACTCATAACTGAGATGTGTGGTTAGGCTTTTAAAAGATTTTCCTGAACACCTGCATATTTTCCTAAATAAAACAAGTTCTCGTATAATTTTTTATTTGCAAATATATGCATTTACTAATACCAAATGTTCAATGTTTAGCACTGTCAGATGTTGAAATTAAAATCTGTAGAGAACTCTTGATTTTACTAATGGCATTTTTAAGACATTTTTGAATTTTGGCTCTCATCAATCTTAGATTTACTCCCATTTCATGAAGAAATGTGGCATTTACTTTTTGATGAAATTTATTGCAATTTGAAAACAACTCAAAATGCTTAAACATGTTTTATAACATGAAATAATATACAGCATTCAAATTCACTAACCTTTATGCCTTCAGAAATATAAAAAGAAATAAATTTCAGACATCATAGAAATAGCCAGGTATTTCACACATGTGCAGAAGTGGACAGATGTTTATTCTTGAAGTACATGATGAACTCATGCAATATCATTCTTCCAGAGATGATAAAATATAACCACAGAACATGAATTTTTCTTATGGAAAGCAAAAGCAATAATGTTTTACAAAATCTTTCATATAAAATTATTAGACTTAAATATGTCTACAATTGGACAAATCAGTGTTAAATAACACATTCAAAGTAATATTTATTTTAAGAAAGTAATATTTATATCGCCATACATACACAAAGACAAAATACTTTTAAGACTCCTTTATGTCAAGATCAAGGTCTCAGAAGTCATTGTCAGCAAAGGTAGGAATTTATGCAGGTGACCTGAAAAGGTACCTTGTGACACTAAGTCATCAATTACGTTCAATAGAAATAGATACAAGTTCTACCTTCCATTGTATGGACTGCAGCTTTGCCTGGAGGGTTATGGTTATGTCAATAGGATACATGTCCATCCATAGGGAAAACAACTAAAAAAAATAATTGTTATGCTTTATTTTTAATTATTTATTAATTTTATTGAGAAACAGCAATGGGACAGTTTCAAAACAGGTTAGTAGGACAGTTACAATAATTCATACAAAGCATATTGTTGTTTTTGTAGTGGTTATTCACAGTGAAGATGCACTTAATACCCTGTTCAAACACTATCAAATCTATCTTCTCATTCAATTAAGAGAAAGTAGCTATATATCTATCTTATTTTGATATACAGGTACAAAACGGTTCGATCCTAGTGTCATCTTAAGTACTCAGAGATGGGGCTTTGAAGAGGTGTTTGGAACAAAGAGTGCCATTATTCATCAGTGAGTAAATCTATGGATGAGTTCAGAACTAATTGCGCAGATGGAAGTAGAACTTGTCTGTTACATGTGAGTCAAGTGGAGTTTGACCCAGAAGGGCATGACTCTCTTTAGGTCCTTTCTGCCTCCTGGCATAATTATGGCATAAAGCTGCCATAATTTGAGCAGCTTTATCTCCAGGAGTCACCTCTGCCATCCTGTTTCTGCTGTGGGGCTCACTGAACATGGACTGTGACCACAGCCAAAGTAAGTCTCACTTTCTCTAAGTCTTGGGTATCACGTCTGAGCAGCAAAAAGTGACAGACAGATTTTAATACCAGAAGTTGGCCATTGCTGTGCAGTTTGGAAACCTTTGGAGAGGTTTGTATGACAATTTGCAAATGTTTAGTTAGGCTTCCTAGAGAAAGCCTAAAATGCTACAAGTTATGCTCAACAAGTGATTATGGTAGAAATTCAGAATATCAGAATGCTGGTAGTGTTTATATGGTAAAGGCTGGGCTCAGCAGGTTTCAGCTGGATATGAAGACTACTGCTGGTTGGACTTGAGATCATTTGTATTATGCAATGGCAAAAAATGTCTGAACAGTTTGCTCATGAATTGATACTTTGTGGGAAAGTCAGTTTAAGGGTACAAGAATACTTTAATCTGGTGAAGGGTTGTTGCAAGCTGGCCCAGTGGTAGGGGTGGTTTTGGTGGCTATAACCAAAAGAAAAAGGCAGAGAATAATGATTTTTAAAGGATTTTCTCCAAAAATAAAGTGCCAGTGTGATTGGTGTCTGAAAGTTTTGACAAAGAAGAATATCATAAAAATATTAGGATTTAAAATATATCTAAGTGTTTTATATTAGGAAAATAAGAAAAATGTCTTGGGGTCATATGAGAAACAAGCAAGAATCAGCATTCTTAGGCTAAGATGTACAAAAGGGAAAGACCACTCAGATAAGAGAGCCCCAGCTTATGCTTTTCCAGAAGGATGGACATCTAGGCATCTAGTCTCTCAGGATTTGATTCATTTTTCTTAACCATGCAGATACTCAGAGACCTCTACAGCCATTACCCAAAGGGGGACACTTGCTGCTTGAGCTGTGGAAGACCTTGGCATCATGCATACAGTGGTGATTTGACAAAACATGAAGAATGCAAGATTGTGTTAAAAAGGCGTTTACGCAGATGTCAGAAGACCTGCAATGATAGGCATTGTGTTATTAAAAAGACAAAGCATGCAATTGTGTTAGTGAAGCAGAAAGTGCAGTGCAAGCCTCTGGAAGTTGGACAATCCAGAAACATAGAACATGAGTTGAGGAAAGTTCTAGGCAGTAAGCAATGCTACTCTAAGAGGGAGGCCATACAGGTTTCATCCAGCAGTGCCATACATATAGGGCTACCTAAAATGTTGGGAATGGGAAAATCTGAATTTTCTCACTAAAATTTGCTCCAGGTGCTGGCTTTGGAACAATTAAGATTTCATGTTTATCCCACTTTGCATCACCTTTGCTTTAACCTTATTAATTTCTAAACTTTATTGCTGCCCTCTGCAATGGGAATGTTTCCCCAGTTCCACTGTAGGTCTGCAGTGCATATTTATCTCTTACGTATCAACAAGGGAACACACCTATGAATTTTCTTGAAAATTGAAGCAGACTTTGAACTGGAATTATCAGGAATCCTTGAACAATGGTGACTTTTACAGCTGGATTCAGTGCATACTGCATAAAAGAGGCACAGGATCTTTTGGGGGCCAGGGATAAATGTTATGATGTCGATCTAGATATCGCTGGAGTCTCATGCATTCAGCCCTGGGGATTTTGGAGAGTGATGGGAACACGATGGCCCTGTGCTTACCAGTGGATTAACCTGGGGGTGAACTCAGAGTTAATGCGCTGCTAGCAGTGGGCCCTGGTTGGAAGATGCAGGTAACTGTAGGTGTAACTCCTGTAATTGCTCCTTTCTTTGTGCTTCCTTGCCGCACTGACCTGAGCAGAACTTTGCTATCATTCTTCAGACTTCCTCAGCTTTTTGTTCTTTATCTTTCTGTTCCTCTGGAGTGTAAGTGTGAGCCAAAATAAAACATTTTCTCATTTAAGTTTTAAGTGTTGGATATTGTGATGCAGCGATGAAAAAAATTATTAAGATAATGGTGATGCACCTATTTCTGTGTAATTGCAGGCTAAGGAGGTAGCTCAGTGGTCTAACCTCCTTCCTGGAAAGCACAAGGTCCTTAGTTCAGTTCCCGGTACTGCATTCCATGCTGGCTCCTGAGTACCGCATGTGCAATGCGAGCCCCCAAATGGACATGGTGCCACACAATTGGAATCCCAGCATTGAGCAGGCTGAGACAGGAGGACCATTATAAGTCCAAACTGTGCAGTGAGACCCTATACCAAAAACATAAATAAAACCAACAATAAAACAACTTGTTTATTTACATAATTTCATGCAGCTTTTGAGAAGTAAAACTTAGAGGGGAAAAAAAAAGACAGGAAAGTTCATGGCTCTTAGCCTTAATTCACTTTCATTGATAAGATCCAAGAACATTTCCTTGAGACATTGAGAATCCGAGAGAGCTCCATGAGAACTGCTATGAGGAACAGATGCGGATATTGACTGGGGCCACATGGACGATTGATGGAGCAGGACCGACCCCAGCTAAAGCGGGAAGCCACACGAGTGGGTATGCCCCTTTCTCCTAGCAGCAGCGTGCAGGCCATCTGGGACAAAGAGCAGAGAAGCAGATGAGGAAGTGGCTCAAAGTAGAGAATGTGAGGCAAAGCTGAAGCTTGAAGCCCAAGAACAAGAATAGTGAGAGTGTTCATTGCTGGTATGAACTGCGGAGAGACACAGCATAGCCTAAGAAGTAAAAGCCATGATTCACAAAGGGGTAGAAGAAGTAGACAGTTGTGAAGAGAAAGTTAAAGAATAAATTACAGCAATATCACTCAATTAGGATTACAAGGTCTTATTGGATAAGAAAAATAATGACAAAACATGTAATTTCTTTCTTTCTTTTTTTTTTTTTTTTTTTGGTATATTAGGAAAGGATCTACAGGGTGTTCAGGTCTCTCTACTAGATTGGATTTGTAGTGATCTGCCTGTTTATAGCCTCCCAAAAGCTGGGATTACAGGCATCTGCCAGGACCCCCAGTCTCAAATGTTATCTCAGTGCGCCCCCTCACCCCCTTGGGTCAGGGCCAGCACTGCAGGCTCAGGGATGGAACCCTCAGTCCTACACCTGCTTGCAGGCACTTTAATCACTGAGCTATCTGGCTGGCTCAGAACTTTGCTGTTTTTTTTTTTTTTTTTTTTTTTATGAACCAGGGATTGAACTCAGAACTCTTAGCTTGCTGGGTAGGTGCTTATTCTATTGAGTTATCTCTCCAGCCCCAAACTATATAACTTAGTATAATATAATCCTAAATAGGTTTGCTTATAATTATACAAAATTAGATAAATGTATTAAAAATAAGTTTGAAGTCTGGCCAAATAGCTCAGTGGATTAAATCACCTGGTTAGGCAGACCTGGGGGTGGGAGGTTCAGTCCTTGGCTTGCCATGGCAACCCTGCCACCATGGCAACCCTACCCCCATGGCCCACTGAGACATCAATTGAGACTGGGCGTGGTGGCTGGTGCCTGTAATCCCAGAGCTTGGGAGGCTGTAGGAGAATCACTACAGGTCCGATTTGTGTAGTGAGACCTTGTAGACCCTGTAGACCTTGCACTAAATACAAAAAATAAATGAATGAATAAATAATGAAAATAAGTTTCATTATGGAACAAGATTAAGCAAAGTAATTATATTCCATGGGAAAAAAGGGGAAATGGTCAAAGAATAGCAGAAAAAAGTATAGCAAGCCTTCCAAATTCAATATGTAACCACATTTAAAGAATATTTAGACACACATGTTTACATGTGTGTATATAAATTTAAGTTATCCAAAATTTAAAAATATAATATGAAAACCAAAATTAATATTGAAACAAACTACTTTCATATATGCCTGAGAGGGTATGTCTGTATAGAGCTAGCAATTATGGAAGAAACTCTACAAGTATAATTTGACAACAAAGAATAAAGAAAAGGAAAAATCATTAACTCATTTATTAATCATAGGATAAATGCTGGCTCATTGAGTAAATTGAAAACTATAATTATTCAAATGCATACTCTTTTCCAGACATTTAAATTTATTCAGTATTTATTTATTTATGCAGTTCAGTTTAGTATGCAGCATAACAGATACACCAGTGAATTGGAGACACATGATCCCTACCCTTCAGGCCAGGGTAGGAAATGGGAAATAAAATGAAAAAAACTGAAAAACTGAAATAAACATGTGTGCAAATTACACAGGATTGCTAGGATAGAGTGTAAGCACACCAGATTTATTATATAAGACTGTCGGCAAAGTCCTACCAAGGCCTACAGTCTGAAACTAAATTTAAAAAAAAGTATCCCAGGCATTAAGTCATGATGATCTGTTGCATTAACTTCGAAGTTATTCATACATTGATCTTATTCTGATGTGAAGGTATTTTTGCAGGTATTATGGCACCTAAAATCTAATGATGCTGTATAAAAGAAATTACCCAAGAGGGCATGATCTAATCAGATAAAGACTGTAAGTGCAAATTGAGGTTTCTACTAGGAGAAACAAATTCCACATATACCTTGGAGCTCTGACTCATTATTTCAAGAATCTTTGGCCTTCCTTTCCTGAAGACTGCCTTACAGATTCACAAGGCCAATTTTCAGTCAAGTGACTCAATCTCTTGTCGTGAATCTCTCTACCTGCATCTTCTACTGATTTTTTTAAAAAGTGAAACCTTAGCACACAAAGGAGCAGACTTGGAAACTCTTAAGTGAGCATGAAGTGAGGTGTGCTGAAGTCAGGTGTGCCTCTGGAGTGCAGTGGGGAAATGAAGAGCTTTATGAAAAAGATGCATCTTTAGTCATTAAAATATTAATTACATAAGATGCTCTTAGAGGTATGTATTATAACGGCAACCTCCAAGATGAAGAAACTAAATTAACTGAAATTAAAATAGGCGCCTAAATTTGAAATTGGATAAGTGCAAGTGATTTGGGATTTGAGATCCAAATTTAGTCACCTCTACTGTTCTGAGTTATTGGTTGTCCTTTGCTAGCTTCTCATTCATATATGGGGAAAATTTTACAGTGTCAGACTAAAATATGGCTGGATCCAAACTTAGTCTAGATTAGGTTCCAAACTTATTTTGGCTATTTTCGTTCCTACTTTACTCCTATTAATTCTCATTTCTGTCAATTTGCCAAATGCTTTTCTATATATTACCAATTTCAATTTTTCTAAGTTCTTTCATCATCCAAATGATTTGTCCCCTGAATATCACTGTTATGCCTTAACTATAAAATATTTACCAAGGACACATGTGCAGGGATCATGCCATTGCTGTACTAATGAGTGGGAAAAGACACTGCAGAGTTCATAGTTTGCTGTTAAGGAGTGAGGCCTAATTGCAGGTGAGTTACTGGATCATTACCCGGATTCTCACCCCAACTCCTCCTTTCTCTCTCTTTTTGCTGGCTGCTGTGAGGTAAGCTGCTTTTGTTTCTTTTTCAGCATCATGCTTCTGACTTGGACATAGCCTGAACTGTGAGCCAAACTAAGTTATTTCTCCAAATTGTGGGTGTCACCCACTAAGTCCCAGCAACAAAAATCTGAATAATACAGAATATTGATGATAGAGAAGTGGGTTCTTTATTAAGAATGTACCTGACCAGGCAGGTACATTCCACTACTTTTGGAAGTGGCTTTTCAGAAGCATTTAGAAAAATTTGGAGATGCCAAATAGACCTGGCTTATAATGCCAAAAGCAGAGCTTAGTAGCTAAGTCTTGCAAGAATTCAAAACACTGGAATCCTAATAGAATTGTCTAAAATAAAGGCAAGGATCTGTGATCTCAATTAGGAACAAGGACTGTATCAAAAGCAGAACTAGAGGTGATTTCATTTGGCAAATAACGTATCTACTTTTTTCGCAGTGCTGACGATCTGAATAAGACTTAGATTACTACTAGTAATGTGGAGAAAATTTCAACAGAATTCATGATTTAGGCTGTGGCATGGCTACTGTAGTGTGCTTGAAGCCAGATTTTCAGGGAGAGTCAGAACCAAAAAGCAGGGCTGAAAAATAGAAAAATTGTGTAGTCTGACCAAAAGGAAAGCATATATAAAGTTAGGGAGGAGAAGAGAATGATTCCTAAAAAATTAGAGTTAAACAAAAACTGAGTACTTTGCATCAGGTCAATAGGAAGGTTACCACAGAGAATCTGATGGAATGGGCATATTCCAGTTACTTCATGTTGAAGAGCAGGATATATTCTTTTGCTCAAGGTGCCAAGCTCATTGATGGCTTCTAGGGAAGTGTTTCCCTGAGTCAGTCCATATAAGCACAAAGAGGTCACTGCAGCCATAGTTCAAAGGGTTTAGGCTACTGCTCAAGCTAGTGATAGACCTTTGGACCATCTACACAGTGCTGTCTTGCATACAGACATATGGAATGCAAGAGTTATGACTTCCCAAATGTTTTCACCCAGATTTCAAAAAAAGACCTGGGAGACTGGGAAAAAATTGTGACAGAATTACTGTTCCTCCTAGGATTCCCTGAGAGAGTGGTGCTTGAATTTATAAAAGTGTAACTACAGTAGAGTAGTTATTAGTACAGTGAACTTTTTTTTGGTAACCTTGACTGAGATGGTTGTACACACGTTTTCAGTTTCTTCTTTAAGCTCCAGCAGTTGTGGTGAGGTTTCTTTATAGACAAAATCCTGTAGAGACCCCATAAACGAGTAACACCATTAGTTGCATTCTATATGCAATAATCTAGAACTGTTTTACCCAGGGGGAGAGGGAGTGAAAGGCATAAGGTACATGAGATCAAATCACTGTTCTGTTCATAGATAAGTTCAGCATCACAAATATATGTTAGGTAAATGACATTTAATACACTTTTCTGCAACCCAGATGCATATGCATACGTACACACACACGCACACACACACACAGAGTCCGTCAAAAAGTATATATATACATTACAGCAGGAAGAGAAAAAATAAAACATGATTTTTTCCAACTAATGGTGTTACTCTTTTATGGGATCTCTAAAGGATTTTGTCTATAAAGAAACCTCACTACACTGCTGGCTCTTAAAGGTCAAGGTTACCAAAAAAACAGTTCATTGTAATAATAACTATCTAGAAGTTAATGGCTAACACTTTAAGCATTGCTTTTATTTGTAGAGGCAAAAGTACCATCTATTAATCTCATGATGTCTCAATAAATGCATTAAAATATTTAAACAGATTTTCTTTTCCTGAAATGTACATATGCTCTTGTATATCTATTAAGGTTTATATTAGGTTATATTATTTATATTTATAACTATTTACTATTCATATATATATATACACATATATATACTACTTAGTAATGATATATTTAGTTCCTGTAATCACTGTTAAATTGTTACATATGATATATATATATATGTGTGTGTGTGTGTGTACATGCTCAAAACTCATGTTTGTATATTACAAAACATCATGAAATATCATAAAAGCCTATCAAAACATTTATCACAATCTCAGTGCAAAATTTCTCTGTTTTGCTGTGTATTTTTGGACATTATGTGAGCAAACTATCTAAACATACTATCTTTTTTTTTTAAGAATCCTCACATTAACATGTAGCTCTTATAGAAATATAAACACTTAAATACAAAAGAAAAATTTACAGATGCAGGAGAGCCAAGGAGGTTCTAGATATGTTTTCATTAAGAGATAGTATTAATTTTTACACAGGAATGTAGTACACTATGACTAGTATCTTGACCTGGTATTCAATGGAACTTCAAGTTCCACTGAAGTTTGCTAATTCTTTTAGACTATGTGAAGAAAAATAGTTCACATAGGAAGAGACTTTTAGTTTTGTCTTTAAAATATATGTATATGGTTTCTATCTTTTAACTTTCACCTGAGTTCACTGCCTTAAAATTCTACCACAATGTTGAATAACAGTGATGAGAAAGGACTTCTTTGGTTCTTTCTGAATATTGGGAAAAGAAAGCTCTTTACTAAGACAAGGACACTTTCGTCATTGATTGCTAATAATATTTATTATGAATGGGCATTGAATTTCATCAAATGCCATTTCTGCATCAGTTGAGCTGATCATGTTATATTAAACATGTTGGATGATGTTTTTGTACTTATGATCTTGAAATGTGTGCATGCCTGGTATGAACCCTACTTGGCAGTGATATATTTAGCCCCTGTATGTACTGTTAAATTTGATGTTACTATTTTGTTAGGGATATTCACACCTATTTTATAAGGAATATTGGTCTATTTTTCATTTAATGGCTTTAGTATTGAAGAAATGTTACTTTCTTAGAAAGAGATGGGATGTTTTGACTCTCCTTCCATTTTGGAGAAAGGTATTTAAAATTAGTATAATTTCTTCATATCTGTCGGCCACAGGGAGTTTTAATCAGTGCCTTAAGATAGACATCTTTACTTCCTGCATATAAAATATTTTATTCTGAATGTGCAGTTGAAGAGGAGACTTCAGGTCCATGTGTTAGGAGTAAGTCACCTTCTGCTTGGGAACCCAGCGTGACCAGACCTGCCTTGCCTCTTCCCGGTGGGTTCTGTGATCTCCTGCGCAATATCAAGACAGGCAGCTCTGCCAATGTTTGTGCCCTGCTTCTATGTCTAGCCCAGTGGTTCCCCCATCTTCATCAAGCTCACATTCTGTCTTCAGCAGACCATCTCATAGTTTTTCCAGTGTTTCTTATTGACTCCAAGAAGCAAATGAAGGAACTCTGTTTCATGTTTCATGCAGCTCCTCTTTCCAACTAAGGTTTATTTTTAATAGCATTGCAGCAGTTGTGTGATGAATTAAAAATAATACTAAATGTGCATTTTTCTCTAGGCTGATCAGTGTTGCACAGATGATAGCAATCCTCTTTTCATTACTGAGACTTTATTTATATTATTTTATTGAAGGACAAATAGCGATGAGACAGTTTCAAATCAAATTAGAGGGACAGATTGACTGAGACTTTAAGGAGAAGAAAAGTGACTTTTAAAATTGTCCTGACACTTTCTTTAAGCAAGTAGAGTCAATAAAAAAATCCACTAATGTTATCCACACAATTTCCATTCAAAAGTATTTTGATTATTATAATTTAATCCCTCATAAAGTCAGCAAAGTAAATTTTGTCCAAAATTGAAATAGGTTTATTTATTCATTCATGTATTTATTTGAGACAGGGCTTCACAAACCCACTGAGGGCTGGACACGAACCCACTATATAGCACAGACTGGCTGCAAGCTTTCAGCAACTGTCTGGCCTCAGCCTCTGGAGTGCTAGGCTTATAGACATACACCACCAGGCATGGCTGGCCTAGGCCTTATTGTCTATTATATGTTCAGTTACATGAAGCAATAAAAGCATTAGAAGCATTTTAATGCAATTTTTCATTATATTTAATACTTATATTTTAAAGCTTTATAACAAAATATTAGTGTATTGCATATAACTCAAATTCAAGAACTCTTACCATGTAAATTGAATATGGATATCAGAAGCTTTTATTCTTCAGAAACAAAACCTCTAACAAGCATGTCTTTTCAGAGAACTGTTCACATTCACATTCTGAAATGCTCTTGAAAATTGATTTATAAAAATGAAGAGCAACTTACTACATGTTTAAAATATTTTCAGTCCCCAACTTTCCTCTGGCAGGGACATTTTGGTAAATTAACTAGTTTGTTTTTTCTGTAACAATCATAATAGTCTATAGTTGACTTGTAACGGTATATTCCTTTTCCCAATTCTGTTTTTATATGTTTAAAGAGCATACCATATAGTAATAAAAAATTAGAAATGATATAGAATTCCACTAAACAAAATAATATGAATTTCAGAGTATTTGTTGCATTGCATAGTTGTTTAGATTACTAGATATAAGCGTACAAAATTAGAAAAGGAAATACAAGAAAAAAGTTATAAGAAATTAAGAGAGATAGAGGGGGAAAATGAAAAAAGAAGACAAAATTAAACATTATCTGCTCCTTTCCATAGACCAGCAGATATCCACAGTACAGTTGTCCAAGCCATCCTGCACACATACATAGGTGCGTTTCTTTCTCATACTTCACTCTTCTGTCCTCCTCATCTCAATAATTTCTTCCTTTTTGCTCAATTGTGGAATGTGGGTGTATTGACTCTGGCTTCTGCTTTGAAAAGCCCAAAACGTATGTCTAAGAGAAGATGCTTAAGGAGATATATGCTGCAGTACCTATATTTGCATATGCTTGCTTGTCTATCCATTTTCATAAACAGATATAGCAAATACAGATTCAATCATGAATCATAAGTTGATTCCTTGGGCTGTCTCGGAAAGGCGAGTTATAATGGAGAGAATAAGCATAGGAAGTAGCAAGAAAGGAGAAAGAATATGAAAGCAACAGATGTGTGCATCCCAGTAATGCTAAACAAATTAGCCAGGACTGTATTCATCTGAGGTCATGCAGTCCCTCGGTGTTCAGATGCCCAAAGAGCTCATTTAGAAATGGTGCCAGTCACTTAAGCAGGCAGACTCATAGGTGGTCTTGTGAAACTTCCTGTTTCCACAGGAACCAGATTTATTAGATAAGCACTGAATCTGGGAGATCAAGTTAACTGTAGTTTTGTATTCAATGATTATTGTTCCCATATATCTATGATTGTTGTTCAGGGTTTTCAAGGGCAAAACTTTAACATTGGACACATAATTTGTAAAATTATGTTACAATAGTCACATAGAGTCAAGTTCAAAGGTATACAGGAAATCTTTCCACACACTAAAGACCCAAAGAATCCAGCTGAGGGTTTGTATACCATAATAATGTCCTGCAGGAGTTCAGCTGAAAACCTAGAATCCATGAAAACAACACCCATGAGTCCAGCTGGAGGCCAAGAGCCCACAGCAATGTCTCATGCAGGTCTGTTTAATGGATCTGCACTAGGAAGGTCCCAGGGTCAGTGGTTGAAGCTAGGAAGTCTGTACCAGTGGAATGAAGGATCTGTGCCATCAGGATGAGGGATCTGCCCTGCAGCCAGGAAGCATCACTCAAAGTAAGAACCAGAGCTTCTCCAAAATGTACTACAGCCATCTTCAGTGACAGCGAGATCATAAGCTCCTCTGATGATAATAGCCAAGTTCCTAGGAGGGAAACCAGTGCAGCAACAAGCTCTCCAGGACACTGAACACTGCACCATCTTGCCCTCTGAAGCCAGGAAGCAATGCTCAAAATAAAGACTAGAGCTCCCCCAAGTGAACCACAGCCATCCTCAGTGTCGAGAGAATCCCAAGCTCCTTTACAGAGAACAGCCAAGTTTGTATCAGGAAAGCCAGCATGACAAGGTCCTCAGGTAAACCAACAGCATCAAGAGAACCAACAACTCCCAGTGTTACTTCTTCTTCTCCAGTTCTTCTATTTTTTGGGCAGAAATCTTCAGGTGGGCTTTCCACACCCAGCATCACTCTAATGCAGCTTAGCAGGGTGTTATAAGTAGATTGCCAGTTGGCAATCCACTACAACATCTCACATTTACTTTGTCTTCCCTTTTTACAGAAATTATTGTGGCTTCTTATATTTGCATCATTTACACCACTGTTAACACTGTCCTTCCCTGCTCTCCTCCTCCCCTTCTCTTCTGTGATTATCATGCAACGTACTTAATGTACTTGGTGTGTGTAGATCTATGCTTTTATTATTCTGCTATATTATGCTGTTATAGTTAGATATTTTTACTTCTTATGTTTACTTTTTATTTGAATCTTCTTATAGTGGAATTACTTTTGGTTCTACAAGGAGATGAAGTTCGCCTTCATTCTTTTATGTTACATTATGGGTCATCTGTGTGTGCAGGGATGGGTGAAACACAGTGAAATTGATAGGAATAAAGCAAAATCCCACCTCCTCACAAACTTAGTTTGCTAAAGAAGGCTGGTACGTAACTAACAATTTCAAACAACTGATTTTCATAAAATGACCACTGCATGATTAAATATCATTCTCAGTGAGGATAGTGAATTTCATCTGGAAGTATAATTTTGATAAGTAAATCTGTGTGACAAGGGCCAGCCAGATAGCTCAGCAAATTAAGTGCTGGTTTAGGCAAGCACAGGACCAGGGGTTGGATTTCTATCACGACCGGCTGCACCAGCCCCATCCTTGGGCACACTGAGCCCAGCAGTAGGTAGGCTGAAAACAGCAGGATCACAAAGAGTCCAAGTGGTGCAGTGAGACTCTACAAAGTACATAATTTTTTTAAAAAATCTGTACGATAGGAAGAAAGACAATTGTTTAATAAAACAGTGTATCTACTTAGAATCAATGAGGAAACATAGATGAATGCTAAGAACTTAAAAGTCTGCTTTTGATTTCTTGTTTTTTTTTATTTTTGTTTTTGAAACAGGGTTTTGCTAGCTGTTCAGACTGACCTTGATTTCATTACATAACACAGGCTGGCTTCAAACTCATAGCAGCCCTCCTGCCACCATCTTCCATGTGTTGGGGATTGCAAGGAGACTTGCAAGTTTCTAAGTCTGAATCACGGCCAAAACTTTTAGCAGAGAAATACCACCCACAAGTTAGAATGTGCATAATATTCACTATCCTCTTTGAAGATGATATTAAACCATGTGGTGGTCAGTTACTTTTTAATAAAAACAATCCTACTAAATTTGTGCTAAAATGTAGTAAGGGGCACAGTTACTAAAATCACACTTTTTGCTACCTGTTATTTGCTGAAGAAGATATTAATTTTGTCTTCCATCAGCTCTGGCCCTCTCCACCCTCACCCCTAGTTATTAGCTGCAGTTCCTCTAAAGTGAACTCTTCTTCAGGGATATTTCTTAGTTTTTCTAAGAACATTTTCCAGGATATAATCTTATTTCTTCATTGTCCTTTGATTGGCATTTTTTGACAAATCATTAAGTTGAAATTAACAAAGGTGGAACCCCTCTCAAAGTGACATGAATTTCTACAAGAAGAATAGAAAAATCTCAATCACTGTCTCTCTTTATTAATGGAGTATCTGATTATCTTTGTATTATTACAGATTTCACACTATGATTATTTGCTTTTTTCTTTGTTTGTTTCAGAACTAAGGATTGAACTCAGGACCTTGAGCTTGCCAGGCAAGCATGTATTCTACTGAGCTATTTCTCTGACCCTTATTTCACACTATGATGACTGAGGTAAAAAGCCACAATAAAATTGAAAGTAACCACAGAAACTAAAATGTTTGATATCTAATTCCTGTATGTCTGTGTATTCCTCATGTTTCTGAATAAATAATTTAGAGAAAAAGATATATTTTCACTCCCTTTTATTTTATGTATTTTTTTTCCATTTATTTTTATTTTATTAAAATACAAATGTCAATCAGACAGTTTCAAGACACCTTAACCATACAGAGTCGATGAATTAATACATTGCAAACTGTTTTCATAACGTTTTGGTACTGTACAAGGTGCATACATGAAATTATATTTACAGGTTTTTATATAGCTGAATTATATCAAAGATTCAATAATTAT
>PVKA01042127.1:0-17612 GCA_004027165.1 Ctenomys sociabilis
CTAGGTAAATAATTATTGAATCTTTGATATAATTCAGCTATATAAAAACCTGTAAATATAATATCATGTATGCACCTTGTACAATACCAAAACGTTATGAAAACAGTTTGCAATGTATTATTTCATCGACTCTGTATGGTTATGGTGTTTTGAAACTGTCTGATTGACATTTGTATTTCAATAAAATAAGAATAAATGGGAAAAAAATAAAAAATAAGAAATAAAATAAAATTTATTTCAAGAAAGTAAGATGATTTGTTGGCTATGTGATCCTACTCATGTAGGATAATTGATATAAACAATTTTTAAGGAAATTAATATTTTAATTAATATTAAATTTATTTAATAAAATAAATTTAGTAGACCCTCCTCTCTTCACCAAACAGGCTCAGAAATATTTTTACTTTTACAGTATATAAGTAAGTCAGAGTAATAATTGAGAAATATGATTCAGATTATCCTACATAAACACAGTAAAACCAGACTAAATATATCCTAATCTCCCAGTTATATTTTATTTGAACTATGATTGATATCGACATTATGACTATTTACTGAACTAAAGAGACTAAACTACATTCTCTAATTCACTCTGAGGAAAAGAAGTCAGTAAAGGTAGGACTATGGATATTAAAGAAAATAACTTTACTGATGCAGTACTTGAGTTTGGTTGTTGAATGAACATGAGTTGTTAGTTGTTAGGAATTCTATAATATAAAAGGAAAAATACCATAAAATGTATGAGAATAGTTTCTCAAAAATGCCCATAAGTGAAGTCCTGTAGACAGCTCTATTTCTTGTTTGTAGTTTATCGTTTGGTTCCTATTCAGTGCAGTTGATTCACAGGACATGGACATAGAAAATGAAAGGAAAGGATCTCCATAGTCACCTTGCTGATCAGTAAGGTGAACAATAAGAGTAGATAAAAAATATACTTATAAGCACACCAGATTTATCACACACCAGAGAATCCTGTATTGTGAGAAAAGGAGATTTCATGTTAAAATTATCCAGCCACAAATCCTATTGAACTCCTCAGGTTTTAGGTAAATACTTCCATAAACGTTATCAGACTTTAATTAAAAATATATATAGGTTACTGTATACAGTAACCTAAAATAGGAAAACACTGGGATACAGCATATGGCACAATGAAAATTCTCTACTGTTGTAGCCAACAAGACAGAGTGTGTGAGGCTTGAGCCCCCCTTCTGATTTTCAAGGTCCTCCTCATGCACATTTTACCTTTTGTGGCAAGTTGCTATTTTTATTCGGGTCTCAGTAATTGTCGTTCAATCCGAAGAGATGTGAATACAGCGTTGGCTCACTGGGCAGAATGTTTGACATTTGAAATGTCTGCGTGATTATTCATTTTCCAACGCCAACTTACCTCTGCCTTCAAATAGGTGAAACAGCAGCAAATAAAATCATTGACTGCAACAGAAAGTGCATGTAGATATGGGGAGCAAGAAGCAGGATTCATATGAATGCTAGAAATAGGCTGTCCCAGTCATATGTGGGAGAATTCTTTCCTGTAGGCTCCTAACGGTGACATAATTTACTGCTCTTATCCTTCCCAAAAAGTATTTATAAGTCTTGAGCATATCCTAATTGCAAAGCAATTGGCAGTACTGTAAATATACCTACAGAGAAGTATAAGCCATGACTGCTGTCCTTAAAGAACTTTCGATCTTGCAGGTGAGGATAATGTAGGCATACTAATAACTTGATAAAGCAAGTCTCTTAAGAGGGGAACAAAGAAAGTGCTAACAGAACTCCACTTCTTCTAGAGCTCGGGCCCCAGGGGTGTAATTCAGATGATTGGGAGGGCATAAATTCTAACTTTGTTCCACTCCACATTCTCAGATGACAGGGCCAGAAGTCTACTCCCATTGAGATCTATGGCTTTTGCCAAGCAAGGGGAAAAAATGACTTCCTGTCTGACGACGTGGACTCCTGTTTGGCTTGGTTAACCTGCCTTTGCTTCCCTTAGGAGAATAATTGAAGTGGAGGAAGTTGCAAGTAGCGATTCAGAGGTTTGCAACCAGGAAAATTCTTAGATTTAGGGGCACGTGTAGCCTTTCATGTACAAAGTTCTCATTTTAACCTACCTCAGGCTACCTGGCTTTACTGATTTATAGTTAATTAGGATTGAGATTTTCATTGAAATTCGGATACTTATATGCTTCTTCGTATGCATCTCAGTTCATGTTGGCTGAAGCAAGTAATTGTAACTGCTCTCAAGAAATGAATGAATACCACAGGGAAGAGTCTCTACCAGGCCTGCCCCTGACAACCTGTAAGTAAATCCTGCTGTGTTCTCTGTTCACAGAAATCTCTTTCTGACATCACTTGTGATAGCTGAAAGATTTCTTTTCCCATCAGTTAACAAAATCCCAATATCATTTCCTCACTTTTTAAATGTGTCTCAAAATTCCTTCAGAAAATTCTTCATTTTCTGTTAGACATCTACACTATTTGGCTGAAATAGAGGCCTAGCTATTATATATGTGTTCAAGTTCCATGGTGATAAATGAATAGCAATTGAGAACAAAGTTAGGAGAGAAAATCTATATTAATTATAGCAAAGAAAGAAGAATATATTGTCCTTAGAATGATCCAATGGCAGCATCCCATTGTGTATTCAAGGCATTTCATAAATACAGAAGTCTACAAATTGTTCACTTTGTCTTAAAGAGTAAAAAAGCCTCAAAGATCTATTTACATCTTTTAAATATGTCCCAAATAACTTTCTAGGAGGTCTGACATCCTTTGTTACTAATAGAAAAAAAATTGGGTTTAAACTACCTATTGACTAAATAATAATGATAATAATAATAATAATAATAATAATAATCTACCTATAACTATCTCTGTTTATCTATAACCCCAGCCAGAAGTCAGAAGAAGAGATGGCTTTGGAGAAATATATCTAAATGGTCAGCTCCAAGGCTGACTTTTGTAGGTTTTTGCAATCTATTCCTTATTTGTGATTTGCTGCTTATGAGACAAATGTCCATGAAAATATTTTACTTACTGGGGCAGCTAATAGGAATATGCTTTTGTTGCAGTTGAGCTTGAGAAACTACATGGTTATCAAATTAGTATCTCCCTGTAAGGAAATTGTTTATCTATAAATATAAAATTAGGAAAATAGATTTTGAAAAGTATACCAGAATATTATCATAAAGTTTTACTTTAAAAAGTTACAGTCTCAAAACTTTGGTGTTTGGAAGATGAGAGTAGGTAGACCCCATGAAAAACAGGAAGTTTCTGATTTCCAAACTGATCTGCCTTCTACTTTTCTTAAAAATGTATTTAGTACAGGGTGTACAGGGTCTCACTACACTGATTGGACTCATAGTGAGCCTCCTATTTTCAGCCTCCCAAGCACTGGGATTATAGGCATGCACCACCATACCCAGTCTCAGTAGCCATCTCAGCATGTTCCATGGGCCGGGCTGGCACCGTAAGCTAGGGATCCAACCCTGGTCAATGCATCTGCCTAAGCAAGTGCTATAGTTCACTGAGCTACCAGGCTAGCCCAGCCTTCTTTTGAAAGCTCAACTTTTAATAAGTATATTTTCTTGCTGTCCTAAACTGTTTAGTATTGAACAAGTAAAAATGACAGTGCAATGTGTTTTGTTATCAAAACTACCATGTAGCTATACTTAAACCTGTTGATTTTGCTTCACTTTCTAAAATATCCTGCTGCATCCCACTCATTTAGATCTTGAGAATCAGCTTCTATAAACTCACCATGAGTCACTAAATATCACTGAATATCAACTTAATACATAGAAGCTTCCACCTGAGAGATTCCCTGTTCTCACTAACTTAACACTTCACCTCTTGAGATTTATAGTTCTTGCCTCCAACTGAAAGTGCTTTGTTAACTCCAAAAGTTCCAGTTCTATGACTGAAAAATAAAAATTGTTTCATTGTTTACAATTTGTGACTTTAAAAAATAATCTTTAAACTAAGACTCTTCACTGGTCTAACTTCTTTTATTTTTTATTTTTTATTTTTTGGCGGAACCAGGGATTGAACATCAGGCCCTTGTGTTTGCCAGGGAAGCACTTATTCCACTGAGCCATCTCCACGGCCTGGTCTAACTTTTTCTAAGTGACGCTAGCTGAGTTTTATGAAAACTTATCCCTGACTGACTACTCCACCCAAAGATCAAAGAACTTACTCATGCATGCACTCACTAGTTTATTCTATTTATTTTAAATTTTTAAAATGTTTTCTTTGTTACAGGGTCTCACTACACAGCTTAGGCTCATAGTGATCCTCTTGTTTTCAGCCTCCCCAGCACTGGGATTACATGTGTATGCTGCTATCCCCACCCAGACTCTGGCTAGCTCTGCCCGCTCTTGGGGTCGGGCTGGTGCTGCATGTGGTGTAGGGGCTGAAACCGCAGACCCTGAACTTGCCTAAGCTTGCCTAAGCAGGCCCTTTAGTCTGATAAGAGATCTCACTGGCACACACACACCTTTTTAAATAAAAATCTTAAATCTTCTAGTCAGTCCTTTTCAAAATATAAGTTGTACACCTATGAGTAATGAGTTGAGAATGGAGAAGATGTTGCTGGAAAAAATATAAGCCTACTTTTTTTTTTACTTGTTTGAATCCCAGATTACCTCTGACATTATGTAGGCAATTCATTAACATTGTCTAACCTAATACCAATTGATATCCCATTGCTGTTCTCCAGTGGTGTTTAGGAGTATGTTACGGTAGTGTTCTTCCTCCGATAACAACAAGAAGACAGTGGTGTGATTTGAGTATTAGCATACTAGATTCATTCATGGATTGAATGTATGAAATGTCAATTTTGTCATTGCTTTGAGACCCTAAAAGTCATCACCTCTGAAATGTCACTGTACATCAGAAGTGCCTTAGCTACTGTGAAAACCTCTATGATGGAAGTTCCAGATGCATGACTCAGAGATTGCCACATAGCTGAAGGTCATGAGAGACTTTTACCCAGCAAGCTGTTATTGTCACAACTTGTGGAATTTTCAGGAGGTGATGTGATTTTTCCTTAGGATTTGTTTGAAGCTATTTCCACATAAAATATCTAATGGCCTCATTATAATAAACTTTGAGGGGTCAACCAAAGTTAATTAGCTCAGCAGATTAAGGAGCCTGCAAGCAGGTGCAGGGGCCAGGGGTTCAATCCCTAGTCCTGCCAGCAACTGAGACTGGGTGTGGTGGTATGGGCCTGTAATCCCAGCTCTTGGGAGTTTGTAAACAAATGGATCACTACACGTCTGATCTGTGTAGTGAGACTCTGATTACCCTCTAGGTGTTTCTCTAAAATAAAAGAAAAAAAATAATAATAAGCTTTGGGGATATTTGGATAGACACCTGTTCAATAGACACCTGTTCAATAGGATCGGGTGGGGCTCTATTCTTGGAGAAAGAATGATGACTTAGTTTTTTCCCCATAAAATTGTTAACATTTGGTGGTGAAGGAGCAGGTAATGAAAACATGCATAAATAGTATAGGAATAATTTTCAATGATGAATATTGTAAGAATCCTGTTATATTTGTTAATGTGCTAATCTGTTTTTTTCCTCAGGTGTTACTCATGTAACTCTTTTCTTTCCGTTTTAGATAATGAATTTTGTAAGAATTTCATTTTGTTTGTTAATACTCTAGTTGCTTTTTTCCCCCATATGATATTTATTTAGTTCCTTTTATGCTTTATTCCTTTTTATGTCTTCTTTCTCCTTGCCTCTTTGTTGTTCTTCTCTTGTTTCTAACTTGTGTTAAACTTTTAATTCAAGCTTCTTCATATGCCCTGTTTACAAGATTTCTTTCTAGAGGTTTATGACATGTCTTCATGAAATGTAGGCTCTGTCACAGACAGAGAAATGGGATTTAGATTGAGTCCTCCATTGTTTGTCATCATAAATGGGAAAATAACTTTTTCTGAAGTTCCTTTATATTTTCACATAAAAAATGATGACATTAAAAAGAAACACCCTTAAATTCCCTCCATATCATGACCTCCTTTGATTCCACCAATCAGGCCCTAATATTCCTACCAATGAAATCCAGTATGGGGAAATATCAATGATTTTTTGTTTTGTATTTAGTACAGGGTCTACAGGGTTTCACTACATAGATGGGATTGGTAGTGATCCTTCCTGTTTTTCAGCCTCCCAAATGCTGGGATTACAGATGTGTACCACCGTGCCTAGTCTCAATTGCTGTCTCAGCATGCCCCAAGGGTGGGGCTGGCATAGCAGACTGGGGAATCTAACCTCCATCCCTGTGTCTTCCTAGGCAGGCACTTTAGTCCACTGAGTTATTTAGCTGGCCCTTTCAACCATTTTATAATACACAAATGATTTGTTTAGTAGAAAAACCTGAGATTCTATCATTGTTCTAGACTCTTCATTTAATATAAATTTATATTTACATGTTTTGAGGTTTAATATCATACATCCCTCTATAGTAAGATTAGCAGTTACAAGTACTCACAGGAAGACCTGAGCTTGGATTTTGGACTTGCTGTTGACTAATGCAGAGGTTATCTGAGCTTTCTCTCTACAGAACAGTTCCCATTCTTTACACCTGTCTATTTAATTTTTGTGCAGTTAGATGCTAAGCACAGTGCCTGATATAAATATATGCCCAAGTGTTCGACCCCTGGCATGTTGTGCCAGCCCTGACCCCGGGGTGCCCTGAGATGGTGATTGAGACTGTAGACCCTGTACTAAATACACAATAGATGCACTTTTATATATAATATATAATATATCAATTATATTCATATCTGCCCCAAATGAAAACTTTTATTGGGATTGCTAATGTGCTTTTATACCGAAAATAGAGTATGACTATAGCAGTGTCCATGATGGCGAAGTGTGCCATCATAGAGCACCGACCTGGGAACATGTTCATATGGCAAACACCCTGTCAGCACTCTCCAAAGCAGGGACCGAATCATCCTGAGGAGCTTGGGCAGGATTTCAGAGCCTACCTAATCCCAGTGCTTCACACGGACACTACTCATTAATTATTACGGCACTCAGGGAACAAACAAATGAGCTATCTCTGGCCTATATGTAGTCACAAGCAGAAGCCTAAAACAAATGAAAAAAGTAACTGAGGATTGTTTATGTGTTGAGAATACCAATTCACAAAGTACATTTAAATATTAAATGGCAAATATAGCTACTACTCAGTTTTTCTTGTGCTTTTTATTTCTGAACCTTCAGGATTCTTTCATTGGCAAACAACTTTGCAAAATCATACTTAAAATAGCATGGCAAGCCATACTGTTCTGTGGTGTATACTCTAATTAAACTAATGTGTCAAACCTGTTCATCACATTTATTTTTAAGTTATCACCATTTAAAAATATGGCATCTTAGACTGTGGACATCTCCAGTAGAATAAGCGTGCAGTAGAATTTGCACTTCCCTGGCAAATGCAAGGGCCTGAGTTTAATCCCTGGTTCTGCCAAAAAAAAAAAAAATATATATATATATATATATATATATATATATATATATATATATATATATATGCTTACCTAAGCAGGCATTTAGTCTACTGAGCTATCTCACCAGCTCTAACACTTCATTTTAAATACTGTGCACATCACATCCTTGAATTGCCCACCATTATATATGTGTATGTGTGTGTATATATATATATATATATATATATATATATATATATATTGCATGTTTGATACCATTCTTGGAAGTAACGTTTTTGAAATTCTGAAAAGTCATTTTGTTGAGGGTAGAAAGGAGAGGTGGCCTCAACAATGCTGGGTCTGGAGACAGAAGTGCTTCCAGGGAACTGTGAAGTCCATCGAGACAGCACTGCAGACACCTGTCCACATGGGGATCACAGGTCGGGTTCTGGCGTCTCAATCCTGCCTGAACCAGTTCATAGCAGCACTGACAGCTGAGAGTGGTGGAGAATGCTCAGTTGCAGGCTGCTTCAGATAGGAAAAGCACTACTAGGATAAAGAAGTCATAATTGAATGAAATGAAGGGTGATTTAAGTCATCTCAGTTTGAAAGAAAAAATATCTGAATCCAATTTAACCTGTCTACCCTCTCTTTTGAAACAAAAATTACATCTTCAAAAACATTATTAATTTATCACCCTTGCTAATAATGTCTCAATTTGCAGAGAATTTTATACCTTGTATTTTACTTTCTGATACCTATGATATAAGTGAGTGAAGAGCATATTTGCTATTTTGAAATATTTCTTCTTGGGTTTAAAATAGATCTCATTACAACTGATTAGATATAATTATCTAAAAAGACACTTGCCATTGTTTTATATAATTACAAGTAAAATTTACCAAATTTGAAATTGTTTTAATAGTTGAAAAGTGATTATAATGTACTTTCCTTTCCAAAACTAATTGGAGGTTAACTACACAGAAAATCAAATCCTGCTTTTTCGAGGGTACATCTGATAAGGACATTTTTAATGAAGGTATTTTAGAGCAATGATCATGAGCCTGACAGATTCAGAGAGCAAACGCGGAGCAACTGAGGCTGCTCTGGTGAGAGGAAGCGTGTGAGCCCGTCGTTCTCACCTTGGGGCTCTAGCTCGGAGCCACGAATGGCCTCGCGTGCACATAATGGAGGAGGTGTGAGAAAAACAAAAGAAAGACAAGCCTGTGTCTTTGTTTTTAAGACTTTGCTTTCCTATTTTTACTTTATCTTATTATTTTATTTTCTTTTGGGGTAGAGGTCTACAGGGTCTCCCCACATAGCTTGGACTCAGTGATCCTCCTGTTTTCAGCCTCCCCAGCCTGGTATTACAGGTGTGCACCACCGCACTTGGACTCGGAGGCCCTCTCAGCGCGCCTGGGGATGGGGCAGGTGAGGCATGTGGTGCCAAGGATCAGACTTCGTCCCTGCGCTTACGTAAGCAGACATTTAGTCTGCTGAGCTATCTGGCCAGCTCTAACACTTTGTTTTAAATACTGTGCACATCACATCTTTGAATTGTCCACTATTACATAGCATAATTCAGCAGTTTGTTTTGGTTAGTTCTGTTTTCCATATTTGAGACCATGATATTCAAACAAAAAACATTTGGAAACTTTCACAAACTGTAGACCTGATTTTCACAGGACGCTTCTCATGAGTCACCACATTCCAAATACCTTATCTACTGTCATCAGCTTCCTAAATATTTACAATGCTCTTGGCAAGCTTTCTAGTTTTCTCTGCTGGGTACCCACTGCCCTTGGGCCGTGAAGTGGGGTGGTCACCTTTAGCTTTCACATTTCATCTCAGACTTCCTCTCCTCAGCCAAGCGCCCCTTCACCGAGCTGTGTGAACCAGCCCACTCTATTTTGCCATAACAATGCCATAATCATTGTCTTCAAGACTGTCCCTGACTCTGTTGTGAGCTGATTTGCTCCATCCCAAGTTCTCCAAATGTCCCTGTCATAGATTCTCATGGGATGATTAAGATCAAATTAGGGGAACTGAGTGACCACTACTCCAGTGTGGCTGGAGTCCCATTGGAAAAGAGCAGATGGGATACTGATGCACAGGGAACAATGTGAAAGCACAGAGAAAAATCTGTTGTTTAAACCACCCAGATTTGGCAATTTGTTGTGCCAGTCCTAGGAAGGTTACTAATCCAGTTTCCATTGCCCCATATCTAAAAGTAATCAAACTCCTGCTCAGGCAAGTGCAGGGACCGAGGTTGGCACCAGCACCACTTGCCGTGCTGGCCCCATTCCCAGTAGTGCTGAGCAGGCCACCAAGATGAGGCATGGTGGTGCATGCCTATAATCCCTGCGCTAAGGAGAGTGAAAACAGAAGGATCATTGCAAGTCCTACTTATGTAATGAGAACCTGTACCTAACGCATGAAAAAAATATTAAAAAATGACTAAAAATAAAAGTAATCAGTCAGCTGCCTGTAGACTGAAACATCTAAAAACATGGTCTAAAATAACATTTATCTCCTTCAATCTGACTTTCCCAGATATGTTGTCACAGTGAAGGAAATCTGCATAACTGCACATGATATCAGTAACTCAGAGATAACTGAATTTGAGAAGAGCATCACTGAGTGAGGAAAACACAGAGTCCGAGGAAATGAGCTAGCACTTAGCGCAATCCCAGGAAGAGCGTGCAGAGGTGCTGAGGTCAAAGGACCAGCAAGCTGAGTGCTTAGTACGCCCCACGCATAGGACAGAGGGAAGTTGAGATTTGGCCAAATGTTTGAAATTGTGAGAAAATCAGCCAAGAAAAATACCTGTAGGAAAAGCATTCTAGCCTGAAAAATCAGCTAGAACACAGTATTCTGTGTAGATGCTACCTCCACTGTGTTCCAGGAATGGTGTGTGTGTGTGTGTGTGTGTGTGTGTGTGTAAAACCCAAATGAGATCATGCTCATATATGCGTTAACACTCAGGTACAACATGGCAGCCATCACGGCAGAGCAGGAGCAATGAAATGCAATATTTCAGTTATGGTAGGTACCTTGGGTAAGTAAGTTCTCAAACCATTATGTGAAGCAGTGTGAAGCACACACAGAGGCTCTCTGCTCTACAAATACTGCATTAATCCAAAATTAATTGAAAATAAACTATTTTTAAATATGTAAGTAAATATGTAAAATGCATATGCAAATTTCACCATGATTTATTTTGTTCTTCAACCCAAATAATTATTATTATTTTTTTTTGTCAGAACCAGGGATTGAACTCAGGCCCTTGCGCTTGCCAGGGAAGTACTTATTCCACTGAGCCATCTCCCTGGTCCCCAAATAATTATTTTCAATTGTAAGTACAAAACTGGATACAAATAAGTTACAATTTCATAAAATATTAAGCAGAAGTACAGCATTTTCTTTAAAATATAATTTCATTTTTATTTAATCAATTAATTTAATCATTTGTGTATTTATGTATTTATTTTTCCAGAACTGGGGGTTGAACTCAGGCCCTTGCAGTTGCCAGGCAAGCATTTATTCTACTGAGCTATCTCCCCAGTCCCTAAAATATAATTTCGTTTGATGAATTTAAGTAGAATATCACTGATGAGTCCAAAATGAGGAAAGAAAAAACTGTAAGGTTATTGCCTAGAGTCAACTGTACAGAAAAAAATGATTTACTGAAAAATGGAAAACAGCAAAATGCTGGTCCATCTATGCTCAGAAAGTGTAGTCTTCCTAAAATGGCTTAAGCCAGAGTCTGGTGCATTAGAAGCAAAGACTGTTTCTTCCCTGGTCCTATTTAGTTTGAAATCACAATCCCATTCATATTATTCATTAAGAACAGATACCCAGGTTCCCATGCAGAGTGTCCTTCCAGGGTTGCATTCTACAGAGAGACTGCCTGCATTTCTAACAGGCCGGTCATCATCTTCTGTTTGTTGAGCCTCTTTCCTGCCAACATCCCTCCACTTAGACAGCAAAGCTAGCACTGCCTGTCCTTGACCTAGAGAAGATAGTGCAAATGGAAATGAAAAAAAAAATTGGAATAATGCTCTGGAATCTCAGATGAAAGAGACTATTACTGCAGAGTAGAAAAACCAAAAAGTTCACTTTTTTTTTAGGATAGTGATATGGTTTACTGACTAATTTATGGATCTGTCCCAAAGTTCACTATGATTAATTGTGTCTAACAAAAAATTGGTGTGCATCCAATCAATATACCTTATTCTTCATCAGTACACAACTTCTTGGCAGCAAATTGCCAAGAAAATCACATATAACTAGTGTCCAGGAAAAAGGCTACAAGCCCCATCTCATGGTCAGAGTGCTCCAAATTTCAGTCAGCAGTGCCAAATTTAAGGTGAACCAGAACTTGCTCTGCAATTCGCCACAAATTTGAAAATATGGAGGTGATCTAAATATATGGTCAATATTTCAAAATTATTACAATAGAAGACATGTTTCCACTGGTTCCCTTTAAAATATTCCCCATTGTTTCATCTTGTTTGTCTTATCATTTTTGCCACTTTCTGAAGAAGTTTTCTTCCATGTCTTCATGTTTCATGGAGAAAGGTACTATGAATGTTGTCACTGAATGGAATCCAATAGAAAGGTAGGTTTGTAAAAGTGCCACATTGTGTCTTGTTGACCTTTTTTGTAGAAGCTACCAACATGTTACTTCTGGCTCTTTCCTAATATCCAGAGGATTATGATAGGTAAGTGAATAGATTCAGGACGTTGATGCAGGCAGGACAGACACAAGAGACACTTACTGATGCAACTGCAGACACTTATGAAAGAATTTCCAGTACTGCTACCAAAAGTGTGCAAAGCCAAGGGAGAGTACATGGAGAGGGATTTAATGGCAATGTATTTTTATTAAAATACATGTTTTAAATTGAAATATGTCCAAAGATTTCGGTCCTAGTTGAACAAAGAAACAAAAGTTAGAGATAAGCTCTGCCCAGTGGGATATAATTAAGTTACAGAGATGGGAGTGTCAGTTTATGGGGTATGATTATTAAAATATCAATGAAGAAAAGAGAAAATAAATTTTACCAGAAATAACAATAGTAAACTTTAAACTATCAGCTCAGCTTTCAAATAGAACCTATGTATAAACAATGTTGTCACAAACAAGTATTTATGTGCAGCAGAAAGAATAAAATGTTTGGGATTAGGAAAAGAGGATCCACTTTCATAAAATGCAAATATAGGAAAATTTCTAAAACAGGAAACATAGAAAGCAAGAGGATAGAAAACAGACATCATGGCTCTCCCTAACCCTCATTCAGACTTGAAATGTTGAACACACAGTGTGTGGTGAAAGCAGCACAGGATTTCCTGTTGACATGGTTTGGTTAGTGGTGTCCACATGTTATGTCAAAGACAGATTTCATCTTTATTTTAAATTAGATTCAAATGATTTATCTGGTTTTTCTAATTGGAAAAATCACAAGTATATCACAAACAATAAAAGAAAATGTTGGATCACATTATTCTCATATAGGAATTCTCTCTGAAAGCAGGTGTGCTATGATGCACCTACCTACCTGCAAAGGCCCAGAAGATGTATGGTAAAGAGCGGCACCCGCTTCCACTTCCACATGACAGCCACAGTCATAGCTTTGTGCAAATTGTAATTGTTTGACCACCAAGGTCATCTTTCACTTCCACTCATGAGAAGCTCAGCTCTTCAGTAGGATATGGCAAGTGGTTTTGGGTAGATGCTTGTATAAAGCAAGATGTTTTGTGACTGGTAGAACCTAGTGAGTACAGTTTTCAGGAAAAAAGGAAGAAGGGATCTAGAGAAAAGGAAAGAATGGAAAAAACAAGGGAGGAAAAGAAGAAGAGGAATTGGAAAGAGAGCATGACAAGAACATGAGAGGGAGGGAAAATAGAAAGAGAAGAAAGAGGAAAAGAAGAAAACATGACTTTTGGGAAAAGAGATTTATAGAGATTCTGCCTATTTTTTAGGCTGATTATAGTCTCCTACTCAAATATGTATGCTGTTTTATACAAATACTAGTTGTGACAAAAATTTATCAGATGTAAAAGTTCACCTTTTCAGTAACATTGGTTTAAAGAATTATTTGTCCTCCTGATGAATAATGTAAATTCAGAGAAGATTACTATATATAATATGAGGAGGTTAGGAGAGTATCTCAGTTCAATAAAGTAAATTGAAGTTTACTGAATTATAAACTTGTAATGCTATTTATATCATGGACATAATTTCTTAAATCCATAGTTCAAAACTTTTTAAGATATTAACTCTAACCCCTTTCAGACCATAATCTCTCCACACAGTCTAAATAATTTTATTTGTTTAAGACAGGAATATATAAACTCTGCAAATCTTTCAGTTCTGCTACATTAAGAAACTCATCAGGAAGAGCTAAGTAACACTTACTAAGCACTGCAAAATTCTGTTGCCTTTTTTAAACCAACACCAGGACAAATAAGTCTTTTTGTCTTTCAAAGTAAAAATGTATAAACAATTATTCTTCTCTATTTTATTTGAACTGCAATTCATGTATCACCATAAATGATCAACTCAATCTGTAGTGATGTGGTATAAGGGGAAAACCAAGGGATTTAAAGTCAAAAGACCTTTGTTTGAATCCCAGTTCTGCAATTTACTGGATAGCTGACCTCAGGCAATTGATTTAATCTAGCTCAATATGTCTCTTGCTGTGAGTGCCTCTTGTGGGGATAAAATGGGGTAATGTCTGTAAACGTCTTTTCTGCACCATAGTAGGCCTGAAATGGTCAAAGGGCTATCCTCTGAGCCTCAGCACCCATGAGAGAGTTTAACAACATCACAAGAGTGGCATGGTGTTGCATAAAGGAGGAATCTATTTTCAAAGTAAACCTCAAAAAGAAGTTACTTTTCAGCCCAAGAGAGTACAAAATAATCCACCCCTGCCCCGGTGTGGTGGATAGAACTCTAGAGAAGAGATGGAATACAAACATAAAGCAACACAGCAGACCAGAGGATGAAAGATGGAAGGCACTCTTGAAGCAGTCAATTAAGATTGTGGCACCTGTTCAGCATATATGAGAAAGTGGAAATCCCGTGGAAATCATCTGTCAAAGAGCTGGGCCTGGAAGCGCACTGTGGACAATCACACTATGCAGCTACTACAAATGTATGTCTGGTAAGTGAGGTGGGTGAGTAGAATATTAACTATATATGCAACAAGAATATGAGCATCATAGGAAAACTTAAGTGACTCCGAGTGGGGAAGAACTCACACCCCACTAAAAAGTATTACCATTTCTTTATTTTGCAAGTATGTGTGTGTATGTATGCTTATATACACATGGAATATAGAACATGTGAATATGTATATAATTTCATGCAAAATTTGCACAAATTTCATAGAGAGTCCAGTCAAACTCACCTGTTACATTCCCTGGTACCTCTATGAAGTTTGGAGTTTTCAAAAGTCCTATCTTTATAGGACTTGTGCTATAAGTTTAAATTAAAATACTACAGTCTTGGTTGCTTTAATTTGAGTAAATAGCTTCTTCAGGGAACTCAAGCTGTATCTGTTGGGAGATATTCAACATTAGAAAAGTTCTTAGGAAACCCAGAAGGTTGTTTGAAGATTTTGCTATTCTAGGCTGTGCCTTAACCACTGAAATACTCTTTTTAACTTTTTTATGCTTAAGAAATACAAAATAGTGGTAGAAAAAAAACAACATTAGAAAAGTCTCAAAGTAAAAAAAAATGCCAAATGCTCCTCTCAAAAGACTAGCAGAAATTGACAGTACAATTACTCAACTATCCTGCATATTTACCTAAATGTATCTTTTTCCTTCTCTCAGTTGTCATTTTCCTCATCCTAGTTTATCCTTCCCATTGACCAAAAAATGGTACTTCCCTGAAAACACCTTTGAAATGCACTTCTGAAAGAGATACTTATGGAGGAGAAATCTAATTTCACCAGCTCTTTATTTGAGTTAATTATCTTAAACAAATGAACTTGATAACCAGTAAAATAGACCCCACAGGAAGAAAGGGTATATACTTAAGTTAATGAAAGCATACAGGCCTGTTTTATAAATATAAACAATGGAAATTAAAACCTTACATGAACATTAATGTATTTTCTTTGACTTATCATCATCTTGGTCATCTCCATCACTAAGTTTATGACAAGACAGAGAATAGATCCAAGTGTATGCTCAATTTGCATTTAAGAGGTTTGACATCAGAAAATAATAATTCCTCTATAATAAGTAGATGTTTGTATTCTGCATTAAACTGAAAATCCTTGCATGGTGGAAAAATAGATTGTCAAGAAAAGTATGTCTCAGAATTTTCCAGAAAAAAATACTATTTTTTCATTTACTGTCATCTTTCATCACATTATGATTTCATCAGTGAATTATAGTTGCATTTGACAAGTATAAACCTGATTGCATTTAACAGCATTTCAAGAAAACCATACAGTACATTGTTTTCCAGCTATAATTGTTTAGTTTGTACAATGCCAACACAAAATTATAGAAAATAATTTTAGTAGCAGATTCCTACAGAAGATATTTAGAAAATTATATTTAGAGCTAATGCTTTTTCAGAAAGTATTCTATGACAATGAGTATTTCCCAAACGTATCCACTTTACTGAGATACCATTAAAGTAAGTACTTTTCTTAGAAAAGTTGTGTTAATAGAACTTCCTGTCTCCTGATAGAGCATGTTAAAAGTTGTAAACTTCTGACAATTTTACATGGGTGTGTCAGCTTTTTTCTGTTTGTTCTCATAATTGCTATTCCACAAATCAGAGTTCTTAGTACATGTCGTTGCTGTGGAACTTTAGTGTAAGTATACAGATCTTCATGTGGCTTCAAAGAGCAATTTCTTTATATAAATGCTTCCTTGAAAATGGCCTTCTAGAGCCAGCAAGACAGGTCAGTGGACTAAGCATGTGCTTAGGCAAGCAGAGGAGCTGGGGCCCAATCCCTGGCACCCAGTGCTGCCCCTTCCCCAGGCATGCTGAGTCAGCCATAGAGACGGGGGTAATTGGTGCGCACCTGTACTTCCTACACTGCGGAGGCTGAATACTGGCAGATCACTATGAGTCTGAGCTGCTTAATGAGATCCTGTACAAAAAAGGAAAAGAAAATGGTCTTCTAGGAATAAGATCGTCTAAGATTCATCCTTACTAAGGGCTTCAAACAAATCTTTACTCTTTTCAACAAATACTCTGAAAAGGGGAGAAGCTGTTCAATAGGAAGGAAAAACTGGGATGAGGAAAGAGACAAGATAAAGAAAGAAAAAAGATGTGTTCGTGTATATATGCAGGACAGTTTGGATAATTGTCCTGCTGATTTCTGCTGCTCTACAGAAAACAGCAGTTAATGCTTAAAAAATTAATTTTTTTGCCTTTTAATTTCTTATAACTTTTATAATACCAGTTTTGCAAGTTTATATCTGGTAACCTAAACAACCGATTTGAAGACAGCATCACGCGATCCAACGACCATGGTTGAATTCCTATTACTTTGTTTAATGAAATTTTGTATCATTTCTAATGATTTTTAATCATTTTGCATTCTTTAAAAATAACAAATAAATAAATTTTGAAAAAAGTAAATGAATAAAAAGGAAAGTATTGGCAAAGATGTGATTTATTTGAATGCTCAGAACAGCCCTAAGAAGAAAATGTTCTTCACTGATAGTTAGGTTGGTGCTCAGAGAGAGGCTGGATGATTTGGACAGCATCACGAAACTCCTGGCCTTGTTTCCCGTGCATCCTAAAATATCCTCCAAGTGTAGTTATCTGTTTCTGGAGTTGAAATTTAGCTTAGTGCCCTGATCCCAGGATTTGCCCTTTAAATGTCCTTAACCACAACGTTATGCAGATTGAATAAAGACACTGATCGTGTAAGACCCACGCGTATTCATCTCCACGTTTCCCTTTTTTTTTCACCTTTTATTTTTTATTTTTTTTTATTTTTTTTATTTAGTTTTATTTTATTGAAATACAAATGTCAATCAGACAGTTTCAAAACACCATAACCATACAGAGTCAATGAAATAATACATTGCAAACTGTTTTCATAACGTTTTGGTATTGTACAAGGTGCATACATGATATTATATTTACAGGTATTTATGTAGCTGAATTATATCAAAGATTCAATAATT
>PVKA01042128.1:0-17611 GCA_004027165.1 Ctenomys sociabilis
ATTGAATCTTTGATATAATTCAGCTATAAAAAAACCTGTAAATATAATTTCATGTATGCACCTTGTACAGTACCAAAACATTATGAAAACAGTTTGCAATGTATTAATTCATCGACTCTGTATGGTTAAGGTGTCTTGAAACTGTCTGATTGACATTTGTATTTTAATAAAATAAAAATAAATGGAAAAAAAAAAGAAAGTGAAGTAGCATCTGTGTTAGCAGACAGTGGCTGCTCCTGTGGTGGCTGGTGGCAGCTCTGTGTGGCAGGCGTAGGGAAATAGGGAAATCTGATCTGACAGAGAGAGAGAGAGAGAGAGAGAGAAAGAGAGAGAGAGAGAGAGAGAGAGAGAGTGGGTTGTGGGTACGGGGGACAGAGGAGTGTCTTTAGAAGAAACATAGGCTTTTAAGGGATTTCTGACCATTTGCTGCTGCAATAGCAGGAGTTTTAAGGGGTTAGAAGTTTTTCCCTCGGGATTGGAAGAAATTATGGAGTTTAGACAGTGGCCAAGCCAATCGTCAGTAAAAGGTTAACTTTTTTGTTTCTATATCTCCTGGAGGCCAAGGGAGCGAAGACTACAGACAAGGCATCCAGTGGAGTGTGTTTTGGAGGCTGGGAATGAATATTTACCATAGGGACCACATTTGAGCTGAGCTGGGCTTCAAAATTCAAGAGGAAGGTTGTCACCCTCCAAAATAAGAACAATGGGGGGTTCCCAGGCCTGCTCTGCCCAGTCATCACAGGGAATGAGGAGGGAGTCCTTGGGGACAGAGGTGACTTGTGCCGCCTCAGAGCATCTATCAAGTATTCTGTCCCATGGAAGGAGAGAATTTCGACCTGGGCCCACGAGTTTTGGAACTTAGAGGGGGGGCCACTCATCTTTAGCAGGATGCAAGGGTAGTGACCCTCTGCCAAGGACTGTGGAGCCAGCTTCCCCTCAATCTGGGCCCAGAAATCGCAAGATCACCTGGACTGTATGAGGTGGACCAGTATTGGATGCAGGCTGGCAGCAGCAAATGGGCAGGATCCAGAGGGAGAAGCTCAGTCGACAGACAGGGGGCTCAGGACTCAAGGGGGTTGGTCCCCAGGAGCCACACAGGCTACCTGTCTGAGCCACAAGTACCAATATGGTAGGTTTTTTGGCAGTGAAGTAAGAAGACAGGATATATAAAAGAAGCCTTTATTAACTCCAAAGACACAGAGAGGATTGAGGGCATGTGGGGCAGGTCCTCTGGCCTAAGACAAACAAAGCTTTTATGACCTTTTGTCCAGGGGTGGAGTTTGAGGAGGGTGTTCAGAATACCTGAGAGGCTGATTGGGTTCTTCCCTGAGGCAGTGGGAAAAGTGAAAGAAAACTGTACCCTAGGCTGAGTTGGAGAAGAAGGGAGGGTATAGTCTCTAGGAAGATAAGCTATGTTTTAAGGGCTTCAGCCTTATTAGATGACCACTGTAATAACTCAGAAACTCATACTAGGGCCAGAATCTATCAAATACAAGCTATTCAGGCAGCTGTAGCAGGATGATCAAAAGTTCAAAGTCATCCTAGACAACTTGGCAAGACCCCATCTAATATAAAATGCAAAAAGCACAAGGAATGAAGCTCAGTGGTAGAGTAACCTTGGATTTGATCCACAGGATCAAAACGAACAAACTGGGAGTCAGTCATCCCTAGAAGGCCCTCCCTGTTGTGGGATACCATCATAATTTGCCTAAAACAAAAACAAAAAAGATTCCAGAGACTCAGCTCACAGGTACAAATCCTGCCTGGCAAGAGTGAGATCCTGTATTCTGTTTCCAGTATCAAAACCAACAAAATGGCCTAATGGACATTGTGGTTTTTTTTTTTTTCCCACAGTTTGTACATTTCAGCTCCTGCCAGTACCTCTACTCTGAGGAGGTCATAGGTAGCAAGGTGAATTAATAAGCAACAGCAGAACATTAAAAGAAAAACATCGAACAGTTATCAGGTACTTTTTCTCTCTTAGGAATGTGTGGGCTGTTACTGGATTCCACAGGAGGAGTCAGCATTCTCAGTTCCTACTGGGAAGGGTGCTCCCAGCCCTAACACAGGTGAGTGCTCTGTGGCCTGCACACCCCCGAGCACCCTTAGTTCTGAGCAAGTTGAGGATTAGGGAAAAAATGGAGGCTGGAGGTGCAGCTGACAGGCAACCTGTGTCCAGGCCAGCTAAGGTGGGAATGGGCCGGGGAGACTGCAACACCAATGGGCTGAGGGAAAGGGGCAGACAGACAGCCCAGAGGGGGACCAGAGAATACAGATTGCCCTGCTCTGGAAGGTGGCTCTGGAGCAGGGGTGTCCTGTCCTGGCAGGTCCTTGGTGGGCTCGTCAAGGTTAGGGGACTCTGAATGATGTGTGCAGAGCAAATAACTCCTGGGTCTTCTACCAGCCTTGTGTAATTTGCGTATCACTGATGGCAACTATACCTTCAGTATGTGTGCACACTACCTCGCTTAAATCTTCAGCTGCCTGGGGAATAGATTTTATTCCTCCAATTAGTAGGTGAAGAAACTCTGGTTAAGGGGTAGACAATTTCTCCAAGTTCAAAGTCATGTTTCCTAGCACTCAAGATAACATCTACAAATGACATCTCAACCCTATTCAGTTCTCTAGGCTTAGCATGCGCACACCCAGCAGCCTTTCCTAGTTTTCCTCTCTCTGCTGCACTTTCCTCTGTGCTGGGTGCTGTGCTGGCAGAATCAGATCTCAAGTCTTCCAGATGGGCAGCAGTAATTCTCACACTAATAGCAATGTAGAAAACAGGTCAGAGAAAAGCCTCCCTCAGAGGCTCTGATTAGCTCTGTCCAGCCATTGTGGCCATGTGCACACTGAGTGGAAGAAGGAATCCAGGAACGCAAGTCCAGAGCAATCACAGGTCCGGAAGGAGGCTCACCCCAAAGTAACTCCAGAGGGAGGCTCAGTTCCCAGAACACAGGGGCTGCAGTGGGACAGGGGTCATGATGGCTGGAGGAACAAAGGTGGAACCTGAACTGAAGCAAGTTTTAAAGCACTTTGCAGGTGTTTTTATCACTGTTCAAGTCACACAGTAACATGGGACACTGCTTTCCACAGGGAGTCTACCTGGTGTGAAAGTGTTAGTGAAATTCTTCAGTATCCATGAGCAGGTGCTCACAGCCCTTGACCTCCACTGCTCCAGCTCACCCTAGGACCCGAGCTGTCAGGCAGCGTGAAGGAAGTGTGGTGAGCAAGGCGAGACAGATGAGCACACAGATGGAAGAGATCGGGAGGCTGAGAAGTAAGAGTCCAACAGCAGGGACTCCTGAAGAGCAAGAGGAGAGACTGATTCAGGGGGCTCCCCGAGCTGCCGCCTTCAGTGGGAAAAACAACTCAGTGCGGTGATTGCGGGAAACTAAATGCTGGTCTGGTGGCAAGACAGGCGTGTGCCACCCACCAGCAATGTTCTGGCAATGGTACCCTTATGCCAGGTGGGCAAATGTGCCCTGGCAAATCCCTCACTTTCCACCATGCATAAAAAAAAGTTTAACGCCAAGAGACAAATCTATTCATATACTTTTATAGTTTTTCTGCTGAGCCATCCACTCACTGAACACTCATGGCTGTCTCTTGTGCAGAGAGAACTACTGGCAGGTCAGCCTGTGAATAGCAGGGTGAGCTGTTATCACAGTCATGGGCCGCTGGCCTGAGTGTGGGATCCCAGGAAAGCAGGCCTGGCCACTCACTGCAGAGAAGTCCAACAGTGAAGTAGAGATGAAAGGCAGGAAAGCATCTCGCATCACTTCGCAGTGCACAGCTGCACTGGGAATCAGTGTGTGCAGCCCAGACCTCAGGGGCTAACATCAGCTCCCAGGCTACAGAGATAAGGGAACCACCAGCAAGCAGTCTTCGGCAAAGGTGATCCGGTGGATCATCACCTCAAGTCTGGTCAGGGGGCCCTTGTGGGAAGCAGGGATGACGAAGATCTGTCGCCTGTGGGTTTTCCAATCCTCACAAGATGTTTACAAATCAGACCTGTGGCCCCTGGAATCCATGGGAACTGCCAGAGAGAATGATTCAGAGGCAGATACTAAGCTTGTAGTCCTGCTTTTAGTTACTCATTGGCAGTTGCAGGCCCACAGAAGAATCGTTTTTAGTAAAAATAGCCTCAAAGTCTTTGTTACACAGCCATTCACCTTTGTGTATACGGAGTCAGATAAGGGTTCCCCAACAGTTGTAAATGTAGAGAAATGTTTCCTATTCTGAGATTAGGGAAAAGGGAAGCTCTGGCCAAACTCAGTAGAGGTTGCTTCCAAGAAGCAGCCTGTCCCCCAGCCCTCATGTGCATGCTTAGGACCTGCAGATACCTCACTGCACCCCACTTCTGCAGTCCTCACGCAGGCCCTGGTCTCCACTTGACCAGAGTCTGCAGGTGTAAAGTGCCTAGGCCCAGCAAGGTCATGGTCCCAGAAGCCAGGATCTGGTCGGACTCGAGTCTATCAGAGGCAGCTAGTACTGGTGTGTCCCACTCATGCACTGGACTGAGGACAGGCTGCCTTTTGGGGCCTGGCTCATGTCTTGGGGGTCTCAAGCACTAGTGTTGTACCAACACTCCTGGGCCTGGGGATCTAGGGCTTCTGGGAAAGCCTGCACCCCCCCCCCTTACCCACAGCTCTTCTGGCCCCAACAGAGTCTTCGTGGCTAAGGGTGGGCCCAGGAAGACAGAGCATGCAGAAAACATCAGTCCCTTCTGAAATGTGATTTACTTTTAAGGTCTGGTAGGGGAAAAATTGCCTCAGAGGCTGATGATGATGGCTCAGAAGGCCCAGAGCTCCTCTGTTGGGCTCCAGGAGGATGTTTAATGAGTAGTACAAGGCTGGAGGAGCAATGGGTGACTTCACTCCATCGGACTGGTTCTACACAACCGCTCCCAGCCTTCGTGAAGACCCTGCTGCTGGGTCCTTTCATCTTCTACCTCTGTGATCAGACCTCAGCCCTGGCCCCATCTGCCCCTCAAGAGCCTTGCAGAAGTGCAGCCCACCAGGACCCCCTTTAGCATCATTACAACTTCTTTAAGCTCCAACATCCTGCAGCTCTTCTTAGCTCCTCTTCGCCCAACCCCTCTGGTAATCCTCATGCTCCATGCTGACTTGCTGAGCAGCCACAGCTCAGGCTTCTGCTCACGCTCTTACCCCAGATGCACACAGTCCTGCTCAGTCCCCCACCTCCTCCGACGGCAGGCATCCCACGCCTGCCCCCATCTCCTCATTGAATGCATCCCCTCACGTGAAACTCAGCTCTTCTTCTTCATAACTGTGAGGCTTATGTGCATCTATATTTTCATACTTAAAAAATGAAAAATATCCTGTTACAATGCTGTATATGGTTAGATTTCTAAATTTCTGGGTAAAAAATACGTAATTATTCCTACTTTTTAATATTTTTAAATTTTTTTCTTCATATTCTGTAGGGACTTAAAATTTAACATATCAATACTTGATGGAAAATACCTGTTCCATGTTATGTCTAAGATGTTTGATATTCAGACAGGTTAAGCTCGATTGCCTATGTTATATGGTAATAATAATAAACTTCTCTTCTGGAGGGTTAACAACCTAAGTTTGCAGATCAAAAATAAGAGAAAAAGAAGGGTTTTAAAGACAGCCAACATTTTGGCCTTACCCTTTCAAGGTCAGTGAAGACTCAGGACATAGGAGAACCTGTACTGTAACATCATGTAACTCAGTTGTGCCCCAAATTTTCTGATCAAGGAGATTATGGGGCCATGGGAAAGTGATCAATGAGGTATAGTGTGCCCAAGGAGAGTCACATGGAGAGAAAACTTTCTCTCAGGCTTTCACAGAGAGCAAATTGGTCAAGCAATGACTGTGACTCATCCACATGGCTGACACTGACAAAGGATCTACAAACTGTGGTACAGGGTTTCTGGATAAATCCTGAGGGGATTTGACTGACCTTGTCACATACAAAAGTTACATTTCTTGTTATATAGGTCTTACTTTATCTTAGCCTTAACCATCCAGCAGAAAAGTATAAAAACGAGGTATAAAAAGTAAAGCCATATTAATATGCTGAGCTGTAAAAGTCACCAACTTCTCACATTGCCAGTCCTACGGAAAACTCACTTATTATGGACTACTGGACTATATTGGAATATTTTGCTGAATTCATGCACCTACAATATTTAAACAATAATGGAATACCCTTCTCTGAGAAAACTAAACAAAAAAAGGCATACAAATAAATGACCATTTTATATCTGTATATTCAAAATAGTTAGGACAGACATACAGCTACTTTCTCCTAATTCATTGAATAGAAAGATTTGTTCTAATGGTGCTTGTGAACAGGATGTCCTGTCTGCATCTTGTAGTATGAATAACCACTAAGACAATAATATACAATGTATTAATTATTGAAACTGTCCTACTAATCAGTTTTGAAACTATCTCATTGGTATTTGTTTCTCAAAATTATTTTAAAATAAAATGGACAGTATCATTTTATTAGAAGAGACAATGAAACACACACCTTATGCTTTCCTAGAGGAAATCTTCCCTGTAAGAGAAAGGGGCTATAGAGAGTGTGTGAAGACAATGCAAATAGCCTTTTGTAAGACTGGTAGAAAAAGCCCAGTGACTAGGGCTCATTTTTTCCAGTGGCCTAAAACTAAGAGAAAACTTTTAATTATAAAAAAATTAAATTTAGCTGCTTACTAGAAATTCTCAAATTTCGTATGATTAATATGATTAAAGTGTTATGAAATAACTTTGAAATTTCTGTGACCTAGCAAATGATTGATAATGCATTTTTTAATTTTAAAATTATTTACTTATTTATTTGGTATAGTCTCTCCTTATGCAGTGTGGACTCATAGTGATCCTCCTGTCTCTGCTCCCTGATTGCAGGGTTGTAAATGTGTACCATCATGCCTGGTACTGGCCCTGGGGTTCCAGGTCCAGCAGGGCACGTGGTACTGGGGATCAAACTGGGTCCTTGGGCTTGCCAGGCAGGTACTTAGACCACCAAGCTATCTCCTCAGCCTGATGTAAAAAGACAATTACACAGAAACTGCAGGTAGAAAAACAATTTGCTTTGACACATTCCATACAGTCATAGATTTTTCTCTACCATGTGTTTTTTTCTCTCCTCCAAAAAAACTGCATCAACTGAAGACCATAACACATTTCTGCTATTCACAAAACTTACACCAGTGGGAATCTTTCCATATTTTCAAACACAATGGGAAAAACTGGTCTCCATCATTTTTTAAGAAAAATCATAGGACTTTCCTCCTGTGAGTTTTCTATACATTTGAAGGGATTAGAAAGTCTGAAATTCTTACTGCATCTTTTACATTCATAGTTTTCTTCTGCAGTGTGAGTTCTTCCTTGCTTCTGAAGGGCACAGAAATAAAGAAGAGAATGACCACATTCCTGCTTTCCCTAGTATGAGTTTTGTCCTGTTTTGGTAAGAAACTCAGATGAATGAGGTTGTTTTCTAGGTTTGTTACATATAGATTTCTCTGACATTTCTTTTTAAAGAAATGGGAAAATATGAGGACTTTATTATACTGTGGACATTCATATGGTTTTACCACTATGAATCCTGCCACACAATGGAAGGGACTCAGAACAAACAAGAATTTTACTACATAATTCTCATTTGTACAATTTTTCTCCACTATGGGAATTTCATGTCTTTCAAAAGACACTGGGCGATAGAAGGTTTTACCACATTATTTACTTTAATAGAGATTTTCTACTGTATGTATTCTTTCATGTACTTGAAGGGTTATGTAGTGACTGAAGTCTTTCTAACACTTTAGAGTGTGTGTACGCTGTCCCCCAGTGTGAGTTCTTTAATATCTTTGAATGAGGAAAGGACAAATCTAGGCTTTAACACAGTGCTGACAATCATAATCTTTTTCTCCAGTGTGTGTGCTTTTGTGCAGTGGAGCAATTGATAAACTTAGCACAATGTTACATTCATATATTTGTTCCTCAGCATGAATCTTTTCAATTGTCTTTGAAGAAACTAGAATGAGTTTCTACTATTACCACTATTTTTACACTTGTGTGATTTATCTTTCTTCCATTAGGCCATTCATTTCATAAAGTCTGAAGGAGTAGGAATATCCAAAGATCTTACCACATGGTGTACATTGGTAGTGTTGCATGGCAGTGTGAATTCTTCCATGATATTGAAGGGAAGTGGACCTGAAGGATTTCTACACTGCTCACATTTATATTGTTCTCCTCCAATATAATTTATTTCATGTCTTTGAAGGGATAGGAACAAGCGAAGACTTTACCACACTGTTTGAATTTATTCAGCTTGTCACTCTTATGAAGTTTTTTCAGATACTTGAATGTTGGTGGAACAACTAAAGTCTTTACACAGTATTTACAATCAGTTTATTTTTTCTCTGGTATGATTCTTTAACTTTGAAGGTACCTGGAAATGATGAATTCTGAAGTACAATTTAAAAATAACTACATGTTCCATGTCCTTGAAATAAACCAGGACAAACAATGACCTTTGCAATGGCCTTGAAAGGATAGTTTCTTTCCTATTGTAGTTTGTTGACATGCCTGTCATAAACTGGGGGAGGGGAGGCTTTTCAAACATACTCCGGGTCATCCTCTGAGATCAGGACTCCTGATCCCATTCAGGCAGTAACAGATCACACTTCTGCTAGCTGGGAAACAAAGCAACAGGAAGGGTTTCCCAGAGTATGCCCACAGGGCTTCATGACTTGCATTTGCTTATTTCAACTTTCATGTTCTGCTTTGACTCATTTGTGAGCCTCATATTTAACTGTTGCAATTATTGCTTTGATTTGCTACACACACAACTTGAGACAGAATCCAGTGACCCAGTCATGGGGTAGTGTATGAGAAACTGGCCTGAAGACACAAAAGCGGTCAGAGTCATAGCAGTAAATATCAACTGCTTTTGCAAATATAATTTTCTATGTAGAGTAAATCTCTGGGCCAGGGAGATGGCTCCATAGAATAAGTGCTTCCCTGGCAAGTGCAAGGGCCTGAGTTCAATCCCTGTTCCACAAAAAATAAATAAAGTAAATCTCCATTTTATTCAGCAGGTAGTCTAAGAACAATGAGAACAAATCCACATTTATACATCAAATCCCTGAAAATCCAGCAGAGCAAGTAGCTTTCAGAAAAGAATCCAGCAATAAAACTTTCTATAACTCAAGACTCTATTTGGTCTTTGAGTTTGGCTTTTCTTAAAGTGGACACACAGCAGGCACACAACTCCATAATGAAAACATTCTAGTTTCCTCCCCTCAGCCCACAAATGTTTTCTTTTTCTTAGTGCAGAGATGATACAGAGTAAGAAGTGACCAATATTTATGGAACAGAACCCACTTGAGTATGACACAGCTCAGAGCCCCTTGCCTTTGTGTGAACAGAGCCTGCCCCACATCGTTGTTGTACTTTTTCTTCTCTGCTGAGTTTCATTCTCCTGCATCATTCCACATCTGCTGGGGTTTGGCCTTGGCCAAGGGGCAGATCAATGACGGGTGGTGGGGCCCTAGCAGCTGACTAGAGCCCAGCGTCTGCCATTCCTTCCACAGGGCTGGATACCATCGCACCAAGAGATGAACCACAGTGGTTAACTCCTCCCTGCACAGCCTTCTCCACAGCGAGGATGACCTATGCTGAGGGCCCTGAGGGACCAGAGGCCGATCTTGGGGTGGGGTCTCTGCTGGGCAATAGGAAGAAAGCCTCATCCAACAGCTTTGCTTTCCAGTTCAACTATGTGTTCCCAAAATGGATACTGTGAGGATGAGACAAGGTAACCCAGTTCCCTTTGCCAGTACTTGAGAGGAGCCCTCAGGCGGCTCTCTTGGTATCCAAAACTTTCCTGTGTACTGAAACTGTGTGACATTGGCTACTACTAGAAGGAAACCAAGCTTGGGCTGGGAAGATCTTCTGTAGGATTCATTCTCCTAGCAATGAAGGTGTGGGTGCACTATACAGTGGTTATACCCTGAGTTTCAACTCTGGGGTGCCTTGCAACCAGGTCTTTGCATGTTTGACTCCTGAATCCCCATGGGTGCAGCCTCAGGGTTGGCGAAGGCCCCAGTAGTTGCTCCAGAGCACCTAGACAACACCACAAGGCCACACCCCTCTTTGGCTTCAGGTGTCCCTAGAAGCCCTGGCCTTCCCTGGGGGGGATGTTTGACTTTATTCTTTCTTGCACAAAAAATAACCTGAAGCTTATTTGGGTCACACAGGATGGAGAAGGGATGGGGCCACTGCCATGGGCACCAACGATACCTGGTTCCCAAGCTGATTCTCAGCAGAAATCCTGGGGAGACCTACAGTGTGGGCTTAGCAAGCAGAGCAGTGGAAATGAAGACTCCAAGGACCTGGCTTTGGGCCTGATTCCTCACTTAGCACTCTATGTGTCCTTAAGTTTCTTAACCCCTCTCAGTCATTTCTATATCTGAGAAATGGATCCTACCTCACTCCCAGATTTGGGAGAGGATTAAAGGAACTATTTGGGAGGAAATCGAGGCTGTGAGGGTAAGAGGCCCGCCACAAGCACCCTTCTGAGGAGAAGTAAATCCTGACCTGGGCCTACAGGCAGGAATGGACACCCAAGAAGGCTGGAGATGGGAAAAGGATGCAGAATTCTGCCTGTTTAAAGAGTTAGAAGAGCTCTGTCCCAGAGCTTGCAGGACTTGTAAGCAGGCCCCCAGGGACCCAGGCCACCAGCTCTATCTGTAACTGACACTGAGGCCTCCCAGCCATGCTCACACTGGCCTGGCCTCCATGCTACAACACTCACTGGCTCAGGGAATCCTCCATAAAATGGCATCACACCAGGGGTGGTGCTTCACCCTGTAAGCCCAGCACTTTGGGAAGCTGGACCAGGAGGACCACAAGTTCAAGCACAATCTGGGAAACTTAGCAGGAACTTCCCTCAAAATAATTTTTTTTTTAAAGGGCAAAGGTTGTGGGGCCTTTGGGTTAGCTCAGTTGTTTAAGAGCCTGCTAAGGGAAAAGCAGTCAGGTGCAGGGGACCGCAGTTTGATCCCCAGCTCCACATGCCTTATCAGACTTACCCTTAAAACTGCCTGAGGGGAAAAAAAAAATCCTATTCAACTTTTGTAGACAAGAAATCACGTCTGCGTCTTGTACTGAGAATAACTACTATGGAGACAACAATATGCAATGTATTTATTATTGTAACTGTCCTACTAATCTGTTTTGAAACTGTCTTATTCCTATTTCTTTCTCATTAAAATTAATTTTTTAAAAAAAGGCAAAGGTTGTCACTTACTAAGATGATCCTAGGTTCAATCCCAGTACCAAAAATTTTAAAAACACACCTTCATAACTACTACCTGCTTTTGGTTTTGGTTGTTGTTTTTGTTTTGTTTTGTTTTTCAGTACTGGGGATTAAACTCAGAACCTTGCACTTGCCAGGCAAGTGCTTACTCTAGTGAGCTATCTCCCCAGCCCACTACTACCTGTTTGAATGATTTCAATGATTAATGGATTCATAGTAACATGCTAAGAACAGTGCCTGGCATGCAGCGAACCCTGAAGTGCCACTACTTGGTTTGTTTCTCCAGGGCAAAACAGCTCTATCTCTGTAATTTTCATAAAATACATACCAATAATGTTCTACATATGAGTCAACTGGACAAATCCCCACAAATTGAAATACTGTGTCTGACATCCAGGACACTGCTCCTCTATGAGCTGTGCTGCCTGCTTCTGAGCTATTGACAACCAGAACGCTGGAGACTGGGGCCTGGCTGCCCTCACCCGCCACTACGGGTGCGAGATCATCCTAGTGTGGCTAGCTCGCAGTGCTGCGTACTGACCCACAGTGGGCTCAGGTTATGTTCTACTGTTCACAGGCAACACAGCCTCCTGGATCCCATCCTCCTGCACCCGCTCAGTGTTGGTGAGGGCAGGGCGGGTTACAGCTTCTACAGACGGGCTGGTGCCACCCAGGAGCCTGTGGTGTCCTGACACAGCTGCCCCCTCCTCGAGAAGGCTGCCTCCCGCCCACCCCAGAGATGCACACTGCAGAGGCCAAGTCACTTAGGAAGTCGCTCTGTGAACCACTCTGGGCTCGACGGCCCTCCAGCATCCTCACTTAATACAAGAGCTCCACTGGGTCTGAGGCTGAATGTAGGAGCTGTGGGAGCTGATGTCAGGTCAGCCAACTGGAGAGCATCTGAGAGGGAGGGCTGCAGCCTGCAGTGCTCCTCCTCTGCTCTGGAAGCAGCTGTTGGTGAGTAGAAGAAGCCAGAGGAAGGTGTCCAGCAGGGCCGTAGGAGTCCACAGGGAGAGGGTAGGTCATGCTGGGCTCCAGCTTGGGCTCAGGAGCCTTTCAGATGTGCTCAGGAATTATGTTTGGGCTTAAGGACAGTATAAGCGTCAAGGAAGAAGCAGGCGTGATGGCACATGGCTGTAATCCCAGTATCCTGGGAGGATGACCCGGGAGGATCATAAATTTATGCCCATCCAGCCCCTGTCTCAAAATTTAATTTTTGTTAAATGGTTGGATTTTTAGCTCAGTGTGAAGGCTGGAGATGTAGCTCAGTGTGAATCCTGAGCATGAAGGAAGGGAGAGAAGAAATAAATCCTCCCATGTCCAACATGGCACAGGATGAGAAGAGACGGGCCTCAAAAATGGAAGCGTGGTAGCTGAGAGGAGGAAAAGCTGCGTTTTCACAGGAAATGAATTTAGGGCTTAAGATTTTGTCACATTTAAGAGTGTTGGAAATGTTGGATAATACCCAGCAATAATACCATGTAGTTATCTTATTAGAGGACCATAAATTAGCCCAACCTCCATGAAGAAAATTTTGGAAATGTCAAAATTGCAAATGTGTATACACTATTGTGTATAGGGATCCATTGGTCTCTCAGTGTGGTCCATTGCACCCGGGAAGAAATGGTGGCATGAATGAGGAAAAGACAGAGAAGACAAGAGCTGGGTCAAGTGGTGGCTCATGTGACTTTATTTATAGTTTTACAAAGTTGCAAGCCCCAAGGTTGCCTAGAAACCAATAGCCCACAATGTCCAGGCAGAAAGTTTTTCTCAAGACTGAGGCAGTATTTGAATACACTGACATCTAAATTACTAGGAGAACCCTTACAGAAGTCAGGACAGGCCATATACAAAATATGAGAACATTAATAACTTTTGATCCAGCAAGCACAGTTTAAAAATATTATCTTTGGAAAAACTTAAAAAGAGAAAATATTTAACCACAAGAGCCTTTTAAACATTTAAATAATAAAACAAATTGATAAAGTGAAAAGCAAAAGTAACATAAAATGATGGTGAAGGCTTAAATTCCCAACACTGTAGTATAAGGACTTCTGAAAATATACTCTTCCATAACGCAGTAAGGACGATGTAAAAAATTAGCAAAGCTGCACAAAATTAACAATGTGAGAAGCACACTGAGAAAAAATAGCCTACATCTGTAAGAAGAGCAAGATTTGCAGCATTTAAACCTACACTACACATCCCTAAGAGCTCTACAGGAGTTCTGAAAGCCAATAAACCTCCTGTGCCTTGAGCTTCAAGCAGGATCACCATGAGTTCAAGGCCAGCCACATAGACAAAATTTTGCACACCTGTATCTGTTAATGTGAACAACAAATTTAATGACAGAAATATGCAACATAACAACCACTGTTAAATTTTTATTGTTTTGAAACTGTACCACTTGTACTGTCACTTGTTGCTCTATTTTTGCCTTTGTTTCTATTTGTTTTTACTCTTTAAAATAAAACAAAATTTTAAAAAGAGACTGAGGTAGCTCGACTGCTTTGCACAATGAGGCTTCACCCTGCCTTCCCGTATAGGATCGATTTCCAGCTTCATGGCTCCCAACAATGGTCCAACAATTTTACTTTTCAAAACTGATTTTACTTAGAAACGTGAAATTGGATCCCAATGCTTATAATTTTTCCAGTACTATGCAACTAAAAGGGAAAAAAGAACAGGAGAAAGGGGTGGGGAGGAAAAGAAGTTCTCTAAATGAATCATAAAATTTTCAAGTTAAACTGTTAAGTCAAGAAGGCACTGAAGTCTGCGTTGGTAGTATAGTGGTGAGCATAGCTGCCTTCCAAGAAGGCACTGAAGACCCATGAGCTACATAAGCTTCCCCTTGCATGAAAGGGAAAAATAAATGATTCACTTTTCTCTGCATGAATTGCTCTGGAAAGAACGACAGAAACAAGTCACTTCAGAGGAGAACCGAATAGCTGAGGGTCAGGAGTGGTATTTTATCTTGTAGGTGTTGAACTGTGTGACTGTATTGAAACTGCCAAGGTAAGCAACGGGGCTGGAGGTATAGTTATGCAGTATGGTGCTCAACCAGCACCTACCAGGCCCTACCAGGGAAAAGAGGGGACACAAACAGGCTCACTAACCCAACCCTCACTCAGGGTGAGGCTTCTCAGTCTGGCGGGGTGCCAGGTGGCCTGGTTGGCACCAGCACGGTCACCCTGTCCATGACCTTTGTCCATAACTGTAGCTTCTCTTCTTTTCCTGGGTCACCTGGGCTTCATTGTTGGCCAAGGAAGTCAGGACCTGCCACCTCCTGTATTACAGTTGTGCCCGCCTAAGGGGGTAACCTGGTGTGTCAGCTGGGCTCACAGGCCCCCACTCCGCCAACCCACCTCACAGCAGAGTGCAGTGACATGCAGCCCAGCCCAGGACACTCAGCTCTGAGGAAGGGAAAAGCACAGGGCATCAGAGTGCCTGTTCTCTGGGGGGTCATTGGGGGAAGGGGCGATGAGCAAGAGCAAAGTGCCTGGGCTGGCGGCCACTCAGGAGGCCCCAGCTCAGCCTAGCAGGAGTCCAGCTCCTGGGACCATAGGGGGGGCCCACCAAATGCCCAGCAGGTACATCGGCCACGGAATCCAACACGACGTAGACAAGGGGACCACGGATGGCCTCAGAGAGCCCATCTCCAAGGGTATGGGAGGCTGCAGGTCCGGAGCTGCACTGCCAACACAAGCCCCTGGGAGGCGAAACAGCGTGGGGTGTCCAGGACCCAAGCCCAGGAAAGGCTGCCCGCCCAGTACAGGTGGCATCAGAGTACAAGAAGGTGGAAGGGGATAGAGCCCTGTGCAAGGGTGAGCGGATGGGCCAGCGCAGGCACCGCAAGAGGAAAGGACACAGGTGGAGCACGCCGGCTCCAAGGGGCAGCGGCGGGGACTCCTCTGGCACGGATGTGGGTGCCTCATGCTGGACAGTGAAGCCCACGTGGCTTCGGGTTGGGGACCCGGGCTCAGAAAGGACCACACCCGGGCTGCTGGGGCCAGGTGAGGACCAGCGCAAGGACGAGGTCCGGGCCTGGGCCTCCAGGACCTGGGCAAGCGTGCATTCAAGGGCAGGGACGCTCGCGGGCCGAGGCGCCACCGTGGGCAGCACCATCCCGGTCCACAGCGCCCATAAGGTGGTGATGCGCGGGAATGACGCCACCTCCCTTGCCCTCGATTGGGGGCCGCAGCCAAAAACTGGGACTGAAAGGACAGAGGCCTAAACTGCCGGGGTTCAGCTCCGCTGTGTCGGAAAAGAAGGGGCAACGATCGAGGTGGTGGCTGTCAGGGCCGGGAGGAGGCAAAGAAGGGCCGGGGACTCAGGCCACTGGCCGCCTTCGTGATGCTCCGCAGTGTCCACGCGAGCACCGCGCCAGTCAGGCCTTAAGTCACACCAGCACACCAGGTCACACCCGCACCTGGCTCAAGGTGTGTCACCTTCCCGTAGAGCAGGCCCTGGGGCTCCTGGGTGGGTTCTGGTGCCCTCTGTGACTTCAGCCCTCTGCAGGCCCAGAACATCCCAGAGCAAGAGGACTCTGCAGACCAAAGGACCAAGACTCTTGATCCCAAATTCAGTATTTCCCAGGATCCACAGGGCAGGGAGGGCGTCAAGCAGTAGCAGCTCAGAAACAGCGTCCTTGGGTGGCTGCAGCGTGGAGGGTAGTGTGTGGCCTCATGCAGGGCCTTAGAAGTGAGGTGGGGAGACAGTGAGGGACATAGGGCAGGTGGGGAGGGTGTCATCAGGCCCCACCGCACCTCTTTGGTCCCCCTGACCCCACCCGATGAAACCTCGCTAGAGAAGGGCTCCACCGCAAAGCACTGGGTGCTGGGTTCAGGGCCCTACAAGGATCCTGGGCTGGGCACCAACTTGCTGCTTCTCAGATTCAACCTGAAGACCAGTCTGCGGTGCTAGAGAAACTCCTGTAGGTCCCACAGAGATGCAGTGGGAGCTCCAGGATGAGACAGAAGTGACACAGGAGAGGAAACTGGAGGGAGCCTTGCCTGGCCTGGAAGCACTGCCCCTCCCCAGGGTGGGGGCAGAGGACAGGAACCTAGGAGAAGGCCTGGAAGACACTGAGGACCTGGCTTGGCTGCAGTGAGTGGATGCAGTTCAATTTGTAGTTTTGACTGACCTAACTTGTAATGTAACCCTTACTTGTAATGGAGGCCTCCCTTAGCCTCTCCAGTGCTAAGATTCCAGGTGTGTTTCACCAGGCCTGGCCAGTGATAGGTTTCATGGTGATCTGTGCCTTCAAATTGTCCTTAAGCCATATGGACTCCTGATAGATTTATGCTGTATTTTATTTTTGGTAGTTTTGGGCATTGAACCCTGGGTCTTTGCACTGAGCCATATCCCCAGGCCTTTTTATTTTGAGACAGGGTCTCATTAAATTGCCTAATCTGAACTCAAATTCAGAATCCAGAGAGACAGAGAAAGGGAGGGGGAGGGGGAGCAGGAGAGTCCCTAACTTGGGACTGTCCTGTGGAGAAGGAGAGAGATACCAAGCCCTGCCTCCAGGTCACCAAGTGCATGCTTCATACCCAGTCACATGGGGAGGATGAGGGAGCAGTCTGAATTCTTGCAGTCACTCGGGTTCCTGAGTCATGCTTATGGGCAGGGCTAGGCACTAAGCAGTGGGAGACAGGGAGTGGACTGTGGAGAAGGAGGGAGGCCTTTGCCTCTGAGGGCTCCTGACCTACTAGAGAAGAGTGACTGCCCCTAGGCACGAGGCACCTGCTGCACTCTGCTGCCTTCCAGGTGACCTCTACAAGGTCAAGCCAGGCTGAACAAAGTTTAAGCCAGGGCTCATCACACACTGAGATGGAGTTACCTGACCCAATGTCACCCCTACTTGTGACCACGGTCTCATAGAGGGAAGATGTCCTTTCTCATCTCCAGCTGGGGACTTGTTTTGTGGTTTTCTGTCTTCTGTGGCATGAAGTAGAAATAAGATCATGCAGTTCTAAGCTCAGACTTGAAAAGACTCCTCAGGTCCTTCTGGCCCCACAGCCAGCCAGCTCAGCATGGGAATGTGGCACCTCTGCCAGCCACTCACCTGTCTTGCTCACCACCCCAGCAGCCTCTGACCCTGTTTTTCCCTTCCTACAATAGGACACCAGGATGCTTTGGCAGCCAGTAGGTGGCTTCTCAATTCTTGTTGAGATCTTCTTGTAGTCACCAGTGTATTTAACTCCCACTAGGCACTAAACATGATTTATTACTTTTCTCTTTGGAGATAAAGTAGAGGAACTCCTGTTTCATCTGTAAATTCTCACTTGGACTC
>PVKA01042129.1:0-17594 GCA_004027165.1 Ctenomys sociabilis
TTTTCATCTTTTATTCATTTCAATGAGAGAAAAGGATCAAATAGCAATGAAACAGTTTCAAAACAGGTGAATATGAGAGTTACAATAATTAATATATAGCATACTGTTTTCTTCATAGTTGTTTTTCAGAGGACAAGATGTACACGGATACCTTCACTAAACAATATTACTACAAAATTTTCTTCTCATTGGACTAAAAAAAAGTAGCTCCACATGTGTCCTAACTACCCTGTATATATAGAAATATATTTTTCATTATACCACTTTAATTATCATGCATGTGGATGAATCACGGCCATTGCTTGACTTGTTTTCTTTCTGAGAATACATGAAAGACTATTTTCTCTATAGGCGACTTTCTTTAGGCACACTTTACATCATAGATAACTTTCCTGTGAAGCCCCATAATTTCTGTGATCAGAAAATTTGGGACACAACTGAGTTACAGGATGTTAGAGTACAGGTTCTATTATGTCCCAAGTCCTCACTGACCTTAATGGGCAAGGGCCAAGTTGTTGGCTGTCCTTGTAGCACCTCTATTTCCTTAAGAATTTTATCTGTGATCTTTACATTTTAAACATCCAAAAGAAAATCTCAGTGATATTACTACCTTGTAACAGAGTCAGAGGAGCTTAATACCACTACCTTCCTGGATTTCAAAGGCTTAGACATAACATGGTACTGCTATTTTCCAACAAACATAGATATTTTAAACTTTGAATCCCTAAGAAATGTGAAAATACAATCAAAAATCATTGAACTTTAATTTAGAAATTGAACCATGTAAAAATTATAGTAGTGCAATCCTAGGAATTTTCTTGTATCTTGATTCATTTCAATAACATTTTTAAACATTTACTTTAAAGAGATTATGGTGATAATTGCTAGGACATGAGAAGCAGCATAAATGCAGAAAACCAAAATGATAGGTATTTCAAGCATGGTTTTATTATTACACACTGCTATCCTCAGTGTAGTTTCTTCGTTCACAGTTATTAGCATATACAGTTGGTGGGATGACAGTTCTGTCAAATTGACCATTTGTTAGAGAGTATCTTTCTTGCAAGAAACAGGTTTGTCTTCTTTCTCTAAGGTAATGTGCATCACTGATTGAAGTTCTGTCGGCATCTTCTAATCTGATCCTCCAGTCTCGGTTTTATTTTTCTTCTAATACCATGTTGATTTTATCACAGTACCTTTAGTGTATAATAGTAAGTCACTTTAACTTTAATTTAGTGCATGGTGATAGAACTGGGTCAAGTTTTAGTTTTTGGCAGATAGAAAGCCATGTTTTCCGGCACCATTTGTTAAAGAGGCTATCTTTCTTCCAGTGAGCTTGTTTAGCCCCTTACCGAAGATCAGATGGCTGAGTGTGATTGTAGATGCCTCTGAATCTTCTAATCTATTCCACTGATCCTCCGGTCTATTTTGTTGCCAATATCATGTTGATTTTATCACAGTGGCTTTGTAGTATAATTTCAAGTCAGGAATTGTGATGCTTCCTGCCTTGTCTTTATTGGCCAAGATTGTTTTTGCTATTCTAGGTCTTTTCTGGTTCTAAATAAATTTTAGGAATGATTTCTCTATGTCTGGGAGGTATGTTGGTGGCAGTTTGATAGGGATTGCATTAAATCTGTACAGCAATTTTGGGAGTATGGCCATCTTCACGATGTTGGTTCTTCTTATCCAGGAGCATGGAATATCTTTCCATTTTCTGAAATCCCCTATAATCTCTTTTCTTAAGGTGTTGTAATTTTCCGTGAAAAAATCTTTGACTTCCTTGGTTAAGTGAAGTACAGAACGCGGGGCCATAATAATAAGTTGAGCTGTAAATGGCTATCGTCGACAACTTCTTCAGATAACACACTATTGTTGTGGAATGCTAGACTGTGTTGGGTAGTGTTGTTGAGTTCAGGCACCTAAAGTAGTTGAATGACAATGGAGTGCCCATCTCTGACAGATGTAGAGAAAGGAAGGGCTATAGAAAGGAAGAATCATGATGAGTGTGCATGGACAGTACAGTTGGAATAGTTTACGCCGTGCTTCTACATAATTCTATGAGAGGCAGGATTTGCACTAATGGTGTTTGGACTGGATATTATGCCGGCTGATAGTACTATGGACAACCACTATGAAAATAACAAGGTAGAAACTATTAATTATTGAATCTTTGATTTAATTCAGGTTTATAAAATAAGATACGCAAACAGCCACACTCTCTTAATTTACTGATAAGAGACATATGGTAAAATAATGTCTGTAAGTATAATATCATGTATGCACCTTGTATGACACCAAAACAGTTTTCAATGTATTAATTTATCAATTCCATCTTGTCAAGGTATCTTAAACCTATCTCATTGATATTTGTACGTCAAGAAAACAAAAATAAAATAAGTAAAATAAAATATAAATAAATAATCAATTAATTATTTAAAAATACTACGTCACATATTATAATGCCGCCTATCTTGTGCTTGTCGCCCAGGATATTCTGGGCTATTTTATGTCTTTCTAGGTTTGAAACAAATTTCAGGAATGATTTCGCTGGGTCTAGGAACTATGTTGGTGGTATTCTGATGAGGACTACATTAAATCTGTATAAGAATTTTGGGCGTATGCCCATCTTCATAATGGTTCTTCCTATGCAGGAGCAGGAAATCTCTTTCCTTTTTCTGAAATCTTCTACTGTCTCTTTTTTCAACCATGCTATAATTATCACTGAATAGATCTTTTACTTTCATATATTCTCTATTTTCATCAGTGTCTTCTCTACAATAGGTTAGTAATTATTTTACTATATGTATCTTTTTTACTTCAGAGATTCTGATATTCCCTATGCCATTTATAAATTGTTTCTTAATCTCAAACGGTATTAGTTCAGAAGTTCTGCTGCATACTTTGCAATTTTTTGTCTCTGCATAGCCCATGCATTTATTCCGTGTGTTTTCAGTGCTGAGAATGTATTTTGCTCTTTTTCTCTGTCGTTTTTCTACAGCATTGTCCTCAGATGTGTGGTGCAGACCTTTAGTGCAGTTATAACCTTAGTATCTCACTGAATTCTTACAGACTACAGATTGTGTGGTGGAGGCACAGACATTTTTTGTAATTAAAGAACTACAATTAGGAACACTAATCATGGGGAGTGATATGTAGCAGCTGACAAAACTTAGTAACTAACGAGTCTATATTTTAGAGCATAAAAGCTAACATTTTTTTCTGTGTAGCTAAGCAGATATCAAATTGAAAATCTGCATTTAACTTAAGTCATCTAAGTTTTATCTGATCACCTCCACCTAATTAACCTGGGATCTTCCAGGCACATTAGTTCATCCTGTTTCCTGTTGTTCCCTCTTTTGATCAAAAGAGAAAGAGAGGGGATTCACTCATAGATCTAGGTCTAGCGAAGTATTTGAATTTATTGGGTCAGAGTATATCATATTGAAATTCCTCTGGCTGGGCCTGGCTTGGCCTTGAGCTGCTGTGCTCAGCTTCTTCCTGCTGCAGCCTGTGCATGTGAATCCACTGTACCCCTCTGTAACCTTGTTGAACTTCTGGGTTAGCTGTGTGGTTCTCACCCCTATTCTCTCCACAGTGACTTCATCCACAGTTTCCCAACTGGCCTGTCTGGAGAAAGATGTTCCTGTGTGTGTGCATATGATCCCACCCATTTTTTCCCTGGGTTTTGGCTTTAGGGCTCTTCCATGTGTGGTGGAAGTTTTGGCATGCAATCCTGGCCTCACTAGGGCTAAACGGAGTCTGGAAAGTGTGTGTAAGATCTTTTGCACAAGCTGGACCTGCTGTCAGGTTGTAGGACCTCAGGGAGCACAGTGGAAGATCTCACACATGCAGAGACCAGGCTGAGACTGGAGGAGTCAGGTGGGCATGGCTGAACCGCTGTTGGGATAGTCTGTTGAGCATGGCAGACATTAGCATACACACGAAGGGCCTGCACTTGGCCCATCCTGCCGAAATCTTTAAGAGATAGTACATTTAATACCTTTTCTCCACAAACTCTTGAAGGAAATTGAAAAAGAAAGAACACCCCTTACCTCATCTCTTGGGGCTATTAATTAATTTCTTTAACTATTTTAGTGTACCAGGGGTTGAACTCAGGACCATGTGCTTACCAGGCAAGTTTATATTCTATTGAGCTACCTCCCCTGCTTAGGCAATTATTAACCTAGTACAAAAGCCAGATAAAGCTTGAACCAAAAAAGAAAACTATCATACATTGTGCTGCTATAAACATAGGTACACATATATCTCTATGATACAATGTATCCAGATACTTTGGGAAAATTCTCAGTAAGAGGATAGCCGGCTTGAATGGGATTTCTAGTCCTACACTTTTGAGGAGTCTCCACACTGACCTCCACAATGGTTGTACCAGTCTACATTCCCACCAGCAGTGGAGAAGTGTTCCCTTTTCCCCACAACCTCTCCAACATTTGTTGTTGGTTGATTTCCTTATGATAGCCATTCTTTCTACAATGAGATGGTATCTCAGTGTTGTTTTATTTGCATTTCACGAATGGCTAGCGATGTGGAGCATTTTTTCATATATTTGTTTGCTTCTTTAATTTTGTCCTCTGAGAAGTGTGTATTCATCTCAGATGCCCATTTCTGAACTGGGTCTTTAAATTTGAGGGCCCTGTTATATCTTAGGTCTTTATATATTCTAGACAGTAGTCCTCTATCTGATTGCTTATTAGTTAGGATTTTTTCAACACTTGTGGGTTGTCTTTTCACTCTGTTGACAATTTCTTTTGACATGCAGAAGCTCCGTAAGAAGAGTTGATCCCATTTGTTGATTCTTACAAGAGCTTCCCATGCGAATATATGTTTTTTCATGAACTGTTTACCTACCCCTATGTCTTCAAGAGTTCCTCCTACTTTCTCTTCCAGGAGATTGAGTGTTTCTATTTTAATGTTTAGATCTTTAATCCACTTTTACTTTAATGTGGTGCATGGTGATAGAGCTGGGTCAAGTTTTAGTTTTCGCCATGTAGAAAGCCATGTTTTCCAGCACCATTTGTTAGAGAGGGTATCTTTCTTCCAGTGAGCTTGTTTAGCCCCTTTGTCGAAGCTAAGATGGCTGAGTGTTTTCGTAGATGCCTCTGTGTCTTCTAATCTATTCCATTGATCCTCAGGTCTGTTTTGTTGCCAATACCATGTTGATTTTATCACAGTGGCTTGGTAGTATAATTTCAAATCAGGAATTGTGATGCCTCCTGGAAACAACCAAGATGTCCATCACATGAGGAATGGTTGAAAACAATGTGGTACTACTTCTATATAATGGAGTATTACTCAGCTATTAAGAATGATAAGTTCGATGCATTTATACTGAAGTGGATGGCACGTGAAAATATACTCATAAGTGAAATAAACCAGACACACATGTGCAAATATAGAGTCTCTCTAGTATAACAAGCGAAAAGCAGAAATACAAATGGAAAGGTACAACAACTAAAATCTATTGAGTCAGATAAGGCAGAGTGAATAGCGTATGCTGCAGGATACTAATCAGCTTTCCTTCTGGATGGTTAAAAACCTAAGATCACAAGCCAGAGTTGGAGACATAGAAGAGCCACAAGGCCAGCCAACATTTTGGCCCTAGCCTTTCAAGGTCAGCGAAGACTCAGGACATAGGAGAACCTGTACTGCAACATCATGAAACTCAGGTGAGCTCCAAATTTTCTGAACAAGAAGATTATGGAGCCACAGTGGAAAGAGATTGAAGTTCTATAGTGTGCCTAGGGAGAGTCACATGGAGAGAAAACTTTCTCTCAAGCTCTCACAGAGAGCAAACTGGTCAAGAATTGGCCGTGACTCATCCACATGGATGACACAGACAAAGGATCTACAGAATAATGTACATGACTACAAGATAAACCCTGAGAGGACTTCACTGACCACATAGGAAATATAAAGTTCATGCGTTGGTATCTAAGTCTTGACCTATCTAGATCTTAACCATCCAGCAGAAAAATGTAAAAATGAAGTGTACATCGTGGGTCCATAATATTAAGCTGAGCTGTAAATCGCTATGGTCTGTTACTTCTTTGAATAACTCACTATTGTTGAAGAATGCTGGACTGCCTTGGATTGTGGTGTCGAGTTGAAGCACCTAAGTTTGTTGAATGACAATGGAGTGCCCACCTTTGACAAATGTAGACAAAGGAAGGGCTGTAGAAAGAAAAAATCATGATGTGTGTGTATAGACAGTACAGTTGGGATGGACAACGCTGGGTTTTCACATAGTTCTATGAGAGGCAAGATCTGCACTAATGGTCGTTGGACAGGATATTATGTCGGCTTCTGGTACTATGGTCATCCACTAGGAAAATAATTATTGAATTTTTGATATAATTCACGTATAAAAATAAGATAAGTAAGCAGCTACACTCTTAATTCACTGATAAGAGATATCTGCTAAAATAGTATCTGTAAATGTAATATCATGTATGCACCTTGTACAATACCAAAACATTATGAAAACAGTTTGCAATGTATCAATTTATCGAATCTGTATTGTTAAGGTGTCTTGAAACTGTCTGATTGACATTTGTAGTTCAATAAAATAAAAATAAATAAAAAAAGAAAACTACAGTCCCGTCTCCCTAATGAGAATGGATGGAGAAATTTAAATAAGATCCTGACAAACAATTTAGAAAATAATCAAAGATAACACATGATACAGAAATGGATTCATCCCTGCTATGTGGGTATGGTTAAACATATATAAATCAACAAATAAAATATGTCTTAGATAGAGGAAGGCCAAAAAATCATGTGATTCTCTCAATCAATAAAGAAAAAAATTTAAAAGTATTTTTATTGAGAAAGAAATGTCAATAAGACAGCTTCAAAGAGTTTAGTAGGATAATGCCAATAACTAATATATTGCATATTGGTGTCTTGGTAGTAGTTATCAGAGTACAAGGTGCAGGCACGATATTTTCTCTAAACTGTATTATTACAAATTTTTCTTTTCATTTAACTAAGAGAAAGTAGCTGTGTCTCTGCTAAGTATTTTGTACAAATAGTTAGTTTATCAAGAGAAAATGGTCCTTCATTTATATCCACATCTTTTCTTTGGTGTTACTATAAATGGGTGTTCCAGTACCAATCACATACTGTAGTACACGAATTCAGCCAAGTAATCCAATATAGTTCAATAGGCCATAATAGTAGAGGGTTATCCACAAAACTGGCAATGTCAAAGTTTGTTCACTTGAGCCTTTTATAGCTCAGCATACTAATACGCTTTACTTTTTATACGTTGTGGATGTGTAGGACAGAAAGTCAATAGTGAAATGCCAGTAATATTTTTGTGCACAAACAGGCACACTAAGAGTGAAATTAAAAATGGCATTTCACAATAACATCAAAAAATTAAATACTTAGAAAAAAATGGAGTAAAGGAAATACAAGACTTTTACCTCTAAAACTACAGCACTCTGAAAAAGGAAATCAAGGCGGATTTCAGAATGTGAAAAGATTTCTGTTTCCAAAGGACATAAGGAACCACCATGGAATATATCCATATTAGCACTCTGTTTGTTTATAGATATTTAATGCAGGTATAAACACAATAACCATTAATTTACATCACAGAGCTAGCACTAATACTCCTAAAATACATTTAGAACCAGATGATGTCTATGTGAAACAATTCTATGCACAGTGTCAGGAGAAATCACAATCAAATACCTGATATAATATTACAGGGATACTGTGTTATAGTCACCATACCATTGACAAAAACTATACCTGAGAATCAGTAGAACAGAACTGTAGATTCAGGTGTTGCATCTTTTCCAAATAATAACTCATGCAAAGCCAAGAGTATGTAATATATTGTAACTGACATACTGATCTGTTTTGAAATGGTTTGTTGCTATCTTTTCTTTATTGAAAAGAATTTAAAAAATTTTACAGCAAAAATCAAACATTCGAAGAAAACAAATACATTCTGTGAGCTTATCTTTGACAAAGGATCCAAACAAGTTCACTGAAAAAACAATACACTCTCTAAGTCATTCTTTCACAACTGGCTTTACATGAGATAAAAAGTAAAACTAGAATCATGTATTTCACCATGTCTTAAACTAAAAGTAAAATGAATCAAATATTTCAATATTAAAACAAAAACACTTAAATTCTCTTCCACAGTTCTTGAAGAGAAAATATATAGAAATTTTGAATACACAACATCAAATAGAAACTACATGAACAAATATCAAACCACAGAGAGGTACTGCAAAATATCAACATTTGGAATCTCATCTTATTAAATCTTGTTGTCCAATAAAAGAAAACTGCAGGGCAGTGAAAAGGCAAACAAGAGATTTGAAAATATACCCAAATATCCATCATAAACTCCAGTTTCTTTTTCCTAGAACATGCAAAGAATAAGAGAAAATAGGTACTCACAGAATTAAATATTAAAACATAAACGCTAAACATACTGCAAGATAAAGTAGGTAAATTTCTTGAAGACATATGAGTAGGGAGAGAGTTTGTGAACAAAATACACCTGACAGAGAAATGCTTGGCCATTCTGAGATGAATATATGAAAAAAATCTTCAAAAGCATATGACATTGACAAATACAACTTAAAACAACATGAAGGGATAGCCATATAGCACAGACAATTAAAGTGCTTGCAAGCCGGCCCAGGGGCTGGGGGTTTGATCCCAAGGCCTGCTGTGCCATTCTTGTGCCAGGGATATGCTCTGATGGCAATGGACCTGGGTGTGGTGGCGTGTATATATAATCCCAGGTCTTGGAAGGCTGTAAACAGGGAGATCACTATGAGTGCAATCTAGTAGTCAGAAAGTGAACAGACTATAGGCACTTCCTGAAAATACAAAAACAAAAACGAGAGAGAGAGAGAGAGAGAGAGAGAGAGAGAGAGAGAGAGAGAGAGAGAGAGAAAGAGAGCACCAAACATGGAGATTCCATTTCACTCCAAAAATATTTATCATAAATTAAATAAATCAATTAATGACAAATGCAGGATCGACCATGGGGAGAAACAAGATTTCTTCACTATTTGTGGGAATGTAAACTGGTACAACCTTTGTGGAAATTAGTGTGGACATTCCTCTAAAGGTACAGTTCAAAGTACCCTTCAATCAATCTATTCCTCTCCAAAGTAATTTTCCAATTAAACTGAAAGCATATCACAATGATGCAGATACATCCATATTTGTAGCAGCGCACTTTGTCATAGCTATATATTGACATAGACCAAATGACAATCAATTGAATTAAAGAAAAAGAGGTGCTGTTTTTATGAAATAAAGTACTACATAGGTTTAGAAGAAATTAAACTTGATGCTTTTACAGCTAAGTGAACACAACCAGAGTCCATACTCATAAATAAGACAAATCAGAACCACGGTTATAAAAAGTGTTGTCTCACTAGTGGAAGTACATCAAAGAGTAAATGAAATCTAGAAGGTACATCAATGGTACTAAGGGGAATGGAAATTGTGTAAAATGCATGAACAATGTAGGTGAGTAAAAACAGAAAAAAAATTCCAAGGGTAAATCACATATGTACATACACACCAGATATCTAAGACAATTGTAACACTAATTTCTATCACATTTTTGAAAGTTACACTTACTACCTCAGACATATATTTTTGCTGTTTTCAGGAGCTTATATCTGGTAATCTGAGAAACTACATTGAAGACAACAATGTTCACTATAAAAACCATTGCCGAAGATGCATCAGCTTGTGTGGGGGACTTTTTTTCACTTTGTGTATCATTGTTAATATCTAATGTATATTTTTTATTCTTTTCAAAGTAAAGTCAAGTGAAACATGTGCATAAGTGATGAACCTAGAATTCTCAGAGAAAGAAATAGAAATATTAAACAAACACACAAAATGGTTCATCTTCCTTGTTCATTTTAGAAATGAAAATTAAAATAGTCACAGAAATAATTCCTATTAACAAAGAATCAATGAATAACAAATTTTGGCCTATACTCCATTTTTGTGACAGTGTAAAGTTGTATGATCACTCTGTATCCTAGTTCAAAAAACTAGGATAAGTGGCCTCATTTGTTGTAGCTATTCCCTTTCTGGCTATCTTCCCAGATGAATTGCAGCATTATAACACAGAAACATGTTTTCAGGAGAAGAATTTACAATATCTACATCTTTCAACATACCCAAATGCGCACAAGAAATGTATAAAAATTTGTTTTTTTGAAACATAATGTACCACTGCTCATTCCTACATAATTATGAGGTGGCGAGGCTTAAGGTTATGTGAATACACTTTGAGAGCTTACTTTTAGGTGTGACAAATCAGATTCACATGCAGAAATATTGTATTGTGTCACTATTGTGATTAACTGAATAAATAAGATCCAAAACTGTGCAGTAGATAGTAACTACACTGTTCAAAGCAGGAGAAACTGTGATGGGGAACGGAAAAATTGAGGAAGCAAAAAGGAATTACATATATCACATTGAGGAAAGTTATTGAGCTAGTTTTTGACAGATTAAAGGTGATTGCATTTTATTTTTCTGCGCCATTTTAGAAATGCTTCAAATACCAGATGAACTCACACAATCCTGTTCTGAATAGGAAATCCTAAAATGCACAGCAGAAGGACAAATGATTAACTTAAGGGAAGAAAGAGATAGGACAAAGTACTAGGTCAGCTAAAGTTTAACAGCAAGTAATGTGAGAGGTAAATATTGTATCTGGAAATCATAAACTTGTGACACTGAAAAACACCAAAGTTCAAGGAGATTATGGGACCACAGAGGAAAGTGATCGATGATGCATTCTGTGCTTAAGGACAGGCTTTTAAAGAGAAAACATTCTATCAGGCTTTCATAGAGAGCAAATTGATCGAACAATGGATGTGACTCATTCAGATGGTTGAAACTGTCAAAAGATCCACAAATTGCTGTACATGATTTCAGTGTACCTCCTCAGGAGATTTAGCTGACTTTGTCAGATACAAAAGTTACATTTTTACTTATACAGGTCTTCCTGTAACCTGGTCTTAACCATCTTGTAGAAAATTATAACCATAAGATATAAAAAGTAAAGCCATATTAATATGCTGAGTTGTAAAAGTCTTAAATGAACAACTTCTGACATGGCCAGTTCTGCTGATAGCCCACTACCCTTATGGGCTATTGAACTGTTCTGGGTTATTTTGCTAAATTCAGGCACCTACAATATTTGAATTGCGAAGAAACTGCCAGCTTTCATTAAGCAAAACAAAAAGTGGGATATAAATGAAGTAACAATTTGTAGTGAAAAAATAACATATTTCAATATATTTAATATATGCAGGTACTTACTCTTAGTTCAATGAGAAGAAAGATTTGTAGTTATATTATTTAAACAAGATAGCATGTCTTCATCTAGCCTTCTCAATAATGACTATAAAGACAACAATATGCAATGAACTAATTGTTTTAAGTGTCCAACTAATTGTTTTCAAAATGTCTAAAACAAAAAGAAGTGTCTCTTTGTTATTTCATTCTCATTAAAATTAATATAGATAAATTCATTAATTGAAAATAATACCAAAGTAAACTACTTTGGCTGCCATAGTAACACGCTAATGTACTACACATGAAGAAAAAGGCCTCAAGGCCATCGATTTGGCTCCTACTTAACACTATCCAATGGCTGAATAAAACTTATTTGTACGAAATTCTTCACCTCCAAGATGATTTCTACCTCCTAGCCATAGCAGTTTCTCTTAGGTCATCCTAAAACAGGATGGTGCTGACTCACCAACTCCAGCCTGGGACCAGGTCTTGCACCGAAACAGAACTTCTAGCCTATGGGATCCCCAAACCTGTCCAATTATTCCAGTGAGCTCCCAAACTCCACATATTCAGGAACTTCCGTCCTCCAGCCAGTGGTCAGGCCTGAAGTGGAACTCTTCAGTGGAACTCCCAGCAGAAAAGCTGGGAGGCACATCCAGCAAGCTAATCCAGTAGCAGCATTGCTTGGCAGTGGGCACAGTTAGTTCACTTCTCCTGGCTTCATCAATAAGAATCCAAGCACAGCAGACAGACCCAAGCCAGGCCCAGAAGGATGAGTTCAAATATGGCAGATGCAGACCTTGAAAGCTGAGACACATCACTAGATCTAGTCATATTAGAGCATCCTCTGTCTATCTCAATTGAGAGAGGGCTTAACAGGCAACCAGGATAAAAGTCTGGCTGGAAGTCGATGGATACAACAAGGGGAGGTGATCAGATGGATCTCAAAAGAACTAATTGAACTATAAATTCCCAATTTTATATCTGCTTGGCTACATAGTGATGATACTGGCCCTTAGGGCCTAAAATACAAACTCATTGATTACAATAGATTGTCAAGCACACAATCTCACTACCCTTGACTAGCATTGGTAATGAATACTAGTGTAAATACAAAACTGTAACTGGCTTAACCACATAATCTCCCTTGAGTAATAACATCAGCAGGAGCTAAGCTTAGTCTTACAACAAGACACTACACCAAATGGCAGAGTACAGTGCTATAAAAAGACAATGACACAAAAGAAATTGCAGGCCCCAAGCCAAACCAGAAAAATTGCAAAAGACATTAGAATTAAAGAAATTGGAAGCCACAGTCCAAAAATCTCTGAAATAATAATGGACAATGTAAAGAAACCACTGCAAAAAGATATAGAGGATACAAGGTCAGAAATACTGAAGTTAAAAAAATAAATTACAACTATAATGAAGGAATTATTGTGTGTGTCTGTGCCCAGATAGTCTGAATTTCTAAACAACAATTATGAAGCAAAATAAAGAAGGCAACTGCATACTGCTTAGTGGAAACATTGAAGAGGAAGACATAACACTCAAAAACATGCATATACCAAGCATGGAAGCACCCAATTGTATAAGAACGATCTTTCTGGACATAAAAAAACCTAATATTCAATACCAAGATCATAACAGAATATCTTCAAATCACCTTATCGCAAAAACATAGATCAAACAGACTAAAATTAGTGAAGAACTAGTTGAACTGAACCACATCTTGAAACAAATGTGCTCTGTGTATCTACACAGAGTATTCCAACTAACCATAGTTGAATACACAGATTTTCAACTCCACATGGGTTATTATCAAAAATAGACCACATATTGCTAGTCCATAAGTCATTCTGAAGTATATATAAGAAAACAGAAATTTTCCCATCACACCACAAGGCAATGAAACTGGAAATAAATAATAGAAGAAACAACACAAAAACCATAAATACATAGCATATGAACAATACCCTTCTCAGCAATCAATTGACTCCAGATGAAATTAATAAGAAATTAAACAATACCAAAAATTCCAGAGTATTTCAAGCACAACTTATATGAGAATTTATGAGATGCAGTGAAAGCAGTTCTCACAGGGAGATTTATAGCTGTGAAGTCACACACAAGGAAAACAAAATAGGAACAAATATATATGTCAATCATGCACATCAAACGTCTAGAAAAAGAAAAGCAGACCAAACTCAAAACCAAAAGGTACACATTAGAAAAGTTAAAGCAGAAATTAATGCAGTCAACAAAAGAAAATAATGCAAAGAATTGATGAATTGAAAACCTACTTCTACGAAGGTTAAGTAAGATAGATAATGCCTTAGCTAACATCATTGAAAACATGAAAGAAAATCTCAAAATCGAGCAATATGGAAGGAAAAGGCTGAAATTATCACAGGGCTTGTGCAATTCAGGGGATCATCAAAAGATACTTTGAGAATCTTTGCTCTCACAGAATTGAAGACACAGAAGAAACGGAAAGATTCCTAAAAAGGTACAAATTACCAAAAACCTAATGAAGAAGCTATAACAACTTTCAACAACTCAATAAGATCCAATTAAATTCAAAATGTAATTTAAAAAAATGACACAGGAAAGTCCCATTTCTCATTGATTCACAGCTGAATTACACAAGATATTGACAGAAGATATAATCCAAATACTCCTCAAACTCTTTAATGAAATTAGAAAGGATACAATCCTTCTAAAATCATTTGTGAACCAAATATTACACTTATCAAAACCAGAGAAAGAGGCAGCTAAAAGAGATAATTCTAGGTCATTCTCAGTCATGAGCACAGATTTAAAAGTCTCAATAAAATCTTAATAAACAGAATACAAGAAAACATCAAGATTATATACCATGACCAGTTAAGATTCATCCCAAGGATGAAATGATATTTCAACATACCCACACCTATAAATGTAATACACTATATCAGTAGAGCCAAATGCAAAAAGCACATGATCATCTCTATGGACGCAAAATGTTCAAATTCCTACAGCACATTGCAATAGAGGGTGTCAACCTCAATCCACTAAAGGTTATCTATTACAAGCCAACTGTTAACGTAACTTGAAATGGGCAACAGCTGAGATCTTTTACTCTCAGATTATGTATAACATGAGGATTTTGTGTTTATGCACTTGTATTCAATATACTTCTGGAATCATTAGATAGAGCCATTAGACAATAGAGAGAAATAAAAGGATAAGAATAGGTAAAGAAGAAGTTAAACGACCATTATTTGCAAATGACATCATACTCTTCCTGAAAGACCCAAGAAATACCACCAAGAAGCCACTTGAATGAATGCAAAAATTCAGTAGCATATCAGGAGACAAGTCAATACGCAAAAGTCAATAGCATTTATCCAAACAGAAAACAAACAGACTGAGAAGGAAATTAGATAAACAATACCTTTTACAGTAGTAGAGCAGAAAACAAAATGCCTTGGATTTAATCTAATTAAAGATGGAAATGATCTGTTCACTGCAAATTAAAGAACTCTCAAACAAGAGGTCGTATAGGATTTCAGAAAATAGAAGCTGTTCCCAAATCTTGGATAGAAGAACATCATAAAGATGGAAGAATGAACGTCATAAAGTAGGCCACACTCCCAAAATTGTTATACAGATTTAATGCAATCGTAACAAAATACAACCAACATACTTCCACAGATCTAGATTAATCATTGTAAAGCTTATTTGGAACCAGAAATGACCTAGAATAGCAAAGGAAATCCTGGGCAAAAAGACAAGGCACAAGTCATTATAATACCTGACATGAAATTATACTACAAAGCTAAAATGATAAAATCAGCATGGATTTCACAAAAAAATAAAATAGATCTATGAGTCAATGGAATAGATGTTAAAATACAAATCCAACTACAAACATACTAAGCCACGTTATCTTTGACGAAAGGGGAGAGCATGCTCACTGGAAGAATGATTGCTTTCTTCACAAATGGTGTTGGACAAACAAGGATCTCTGCATACCAAAAACTAAAACTTAACCTACATCTACCACTATGCACTAAATTGAAGTCGAAATGGATAAACAATCTCAGCATTAAAATAGAAACTCTAAATCTGCTGGACAAGAATGTAAGTAGAAATCCTAAACACATAGGAGTAGGCAAGCTTTTTATGAACTAAAATCAATGTGCACGGGAGACACATGAAAGAATTAACAAAGAGGATCTCCTTTCATTAAGAAATTTTTGCACACCAAGTGAAACTACCAACAAAGTGGAAAGGCAATCCACAAATTTGGAAAAAGTCGTGACTAAGTACTCTGATGAAGGTCTTCTCAGTAGAATTTATAAAGACCTAAAAACATTAGGAACCCAAAATATAAAGACCCATTCCAGAAAATGTTATGTTACATGAACACACATGTCTCGGAGGAAAAAATACAAGAAGCAATTAATACATGAAAATATGCTTCAAATAACTACTCATTTATGAAATACAAGTTAAGACATTGAAATACCAACTAACCTCAGAAAGAATGGCTATCATAAGGAAATCCACCGACAACAAATGTTAGAAAGAATTCAGAGAAAAAGGAATCTTTCTTCACTGTTGGATGGAATGAGGACTTCTGTAACCATTGTGGAAATAAATACAGAGACTCCTAGAAAATCTAGGACTGGAAACTCCATTAAAACCATCTATCCCCATTTTCAGAATACCCCCCCAAAAAAATGAAAACGTCATATTTTAATCATATATGTGCACCTATACTTATGGCAGCATAATTTGTGATAGGAAAATCTTGGAAACAATGAAAATACCTGTCACATGAGGAATGGATGAAAAAGATGTGCTGCTTTTATTCAATGGAGTATTACTCAGCTATAAAGAATAATAACCTCAAAGTTTTCATATATAAGTGGATATAACTTGAATATATACTCAAACGTGAAGTAAATCAGACCCACGTGTGCAAATATTGTATTGTTTCCATGCTGTAAGAACTCAAAGAAAGACATAAAAATTGAAAGGTGTAATTCAGTGAAATGAAAAGTGAGAATGTAAGGATTAACCAATGAAGAGAGAGAAAGGAGAAAATTTAGCAAAAGTGATGGGGAAAATCTATAACATTTATATAAACAAGATGCATATGTCTATGGTGCTATGAATTTCCATCAAGGTCTATTCATATGCTGGGTTGGGCTGGGTCTGGAGGAATGCCATCAGGTCTTTCAAAATAGCAGTTAATTGGTAGAAATCTAACCCTGACTGCCTCTATATGCTGATATCTGTGAACTAAGCAACTACACTGAGGAGATCAGTGTGTAATACTAAATGCATGTTTGACATACCTATTAGATTGGTCTTCTACAGGCATACTTCTTGTACAGTTTTATCAATTATTACTATCACTTTATAGTAAGTGTTTGAGAAAAATACAAGAAGAGATGAGAAATAACGTCATAGGACTGTCCTCCTACAACATTATATGTAGTTTGATTTCTAAATTTCTGTGTGAAAATGAGTAATTGCTTTCTTTGTCACATTCTATAGGGACTAAAATTTTTAGAATGTCAATGGCTGCTGAAAAATACCAGTTCCATGTTATGTCTAAGGCATTTGATAATCAGACAGATAGTGACATTTAGCTTAACTGGCTATGTTACACGGTAATATTACTAAGCTTCTTTTTTGTATGGCTATCAACTAAAATTTGAAGATCAGAAATCATGGAGAAAGAAAGGCTACAAGAATAACAATAGTTTAGCCCTAGCTCATAAAGGTCAGTGGTGACTCAGGACATACATAAGAGAATCTGTACTGTGACATCTTGTTTCTCAATGGCATCCAAAAGTTTCTGTTCAAGGAGATTATGGGCATCATAGGAAAAAGATGTATGATGTATAATGTGACTAAGTATAGTCATCTAGATAGAAATAAATCTGTCAGACTTTGACAGAGAGAAAATTAGTCAAGTAATGTCCATGATTCATCCACATGGCTGACATTGACAAAAGATCTACAAACCGCTCTACACGATTTCAGGGTAAATCCTAAGGAGATATGACTGACCTTTTCAGATAAAATATTTACCTGCTTTGTTATATAATTCTTGCTCTAATTCAATCTTAACCATCATGAAAAGTAGTATAAACAGGAGATATAAAAATGATGCTATATTAAGATTTTGAGCTTTAAAATGCTCATGTCAACAGCTCTTGACAATTGCCACCTCTGCTGGTAACTCAGAACTATTATGTTCTATGAGA
>PVKA01042130.1:0-17601 GCA_004027165.1 Ctenomys sociabilis
TGAGAATCACAACACTACCCATGATTTTCAAGTTTTCTTAAACTCATGCCAACTATGGTGATATCATCAAAAGTACAGGCAAAGGCAAAAACCTAAGCTATGCCTTGTCCTCTGTGACAGAAATAAAGCAAACTCAGGGTTGTAATGTACTGGCACTGCTCAGATGCATCCACTTAGAAGAATGGGAGCCTCAAGAGACAGAGTCTGCCACAGTCCTGGCCTGCTCAGGCAGAGTGTGAGGACAAACACTGCTGGTGTGCACAATTCAAAACTCTTGAGCTTTGCCATCCTGTAAATATTTAGCAGGGTTACATTCTTTCAAACATGGTCTTAGATTAAATGTCAAGGTATAAAAGCATAGGAAAGCAGATCTCTGCCCTGGCTAGCCTGCAGGCCCCCTCTCAGCTGGTCTCATCTAGCTGTCTTTGGACACCTAAGGTTTATTTGTCATACCTGTTCTGCCATACAGAGGTACAAAGGTATTCTGCATCTTCACACATGCTTTGCATTGCACATGGTCACTGCCATGGACTAACCCAAATTCCCAGTGTAAGTTATATCAAGCAACAGTAGTTTCTAGCCCAAGAGGGCATGGGTTGCAAAAGAGCACAGTGCAAGCAAGCAGGATACTTCATGACTGTTCTTTTGCCTCAACAGTAACCAACCAAGACGTAGGGTTCAAATAATTTACAAGCTGATTTTTCCAGAAGGGCTAAACTATCTGTAATTTGGGTCACAAAGTGCTATGAATAGCCAAACTGAAGCCGGGCGTGGTGGTGCATGCCTGTAATTTTAGCACTCAAGAGGCTGAGGCAGGAGGATTGCTGTGAGTTTGAGACCAGCCTGAGCTACAAAATGAGTTTAAGGCCAGCCTGAACTGCATAGTGAGACCCTGTCTCAAAAAAAAGACAATAGCCAAACTGAATGAAATCTCAGAAAACTGTATCATTTGTAATCAAGACATAAGAAATGAAACAGAATTTGTCACAATAAATAGGACTCAAAACACAATTTGAAAATCAAATTGAACAACAGGCAGGACTCTTTTATATTGTTCCTCACTTAAATAACATTGTTCACCATTTTAACTGTCTTCAGCTACTCCAGAGCCATGCATCATTCTGCAATGTGTCATGACTCAAAGCATTAAAGCTCAAGCACTTAAACTTGAGCTTCCATGTATACTTGAATATTATAACAGAGTACTGTGGATAAAGCTGATTTTAAAAAAGCAAATGTGATCTATTTAAAAAACCAATACATGCTTCAGTTACTGTACTGTGACATGCTAGCTATAAGCAGCATCCTCTAGCACTGTCCTACTCAATAAGGATTCTCTTAACTATTACTCCAGAATCTGAACTGAAATGTTTTCCCCCAATACTTCTTGAAACTGTATCTATTTTACTATGTACTGCTTCAAACAGACAACCAACATCTATCTTACTACCAATTTAGCTTTAACAAGTATCTGATCTTGCCATTATTGCATTAGATTTATTTGTTGTTTGAGACACAGTCCAGCTATATTAACAGCCGGGCCTCAAACCTAGGATCCTCCTGCCTCAGCATCCTAGCCTGTCTTCTCAAGCACACTCAGCTGCATCAGGTAAAATGTTCTTATTTGAGTCATTCATCTCCAGCAAGTGCCTATATGGTCTTAGGTTAAGCTACAAGTGACCTACAAGAGATTCAGCATTTCCATTTGAAAAGTAAAGACACAGATGAGGTCTGTAAATCTAAGATTGTTTTCAAGATGAACATACCGTGATATCCTAAAGAATGAGCAAAATGACATCGATGGTTCATAACACACTAATGTCACTCAGCTTAGAGCAGTTTGACACCCTCACAGACCCTAAAGGGCACCTGAGAGAAGCAACAGGTACCTCCAGTGACCAAGAGAAAAGCAATATATGCTGGATATGGCAATACACCCTCAGCATTTGGGAGACTGAGGCAGGAGAATCGCCATGACTTCCAGGCCAGTCTGGGTTATATAAGCAAGTTCAAGGCCAACCTGCACTACAGAGTGAGACCATCTCCCAAAAACTAACAAACAAAAAAAGCAATGCATTTGAGGCTGTACATTTTTCTTCTTTTTATCAACTGTTGGCCATTACAGTGTCAGAAGCAATGCAAGAAATTGAAGACTGGCATTAGAAGAAACTGTTCAAGTAAATCCTAACTTGTTCTAGTCAAAAAATTCAATATTTAATAATAGTTCTTAATTGTCCACACTCTGACTTTCCAAATGCATATCAACTCCTGTTTTCACTATTATTTTGGATTCCAAAGGAAAAGAAAAGCACAAGGATAATAGGAGAGAAGATTTAAGACACTTGTTCAATCAATGCTGTTTTTCCAAATGATCCCACAGTACCCTAGTGTGGCTCATAGCACCAAGGTAGAGCAGAGATGAGGTACAAGGAAATCAAACATGTGCAGTTGAAGACACACTGTTTTAAAGTTACATCAGGAGCATCAAGTTTTTATTTAGAAATTATACTGTATAGCTGACAGGCATGCATACTCCCACACAGATTAGATTCAATACCCTTTGTTAGCAGCAAACCTTTTGAGAATCAGGCACTGGGAATGTCTTAACTTGACATCACTAAGACAGCTCTACAACGATTTTGTGGAACCTGTTGCTTTGCTTGTACGAAGATTTCCACATATAGTTCCCTCATGTATGCTCCACTTGAACGGCATTCCAGGCAGTGCTCCCTCTGATTACTCCAGCTGTGGGCTGATGGCTGGATAAAAAGTGAGCATGAGCTAGGAATACTAACTACACACACGTTTCCTGCAAACAGTGCCTGAGAACACACAAAGCATTAGTGAGTACATAAAATCTCAGGCTTAAAATAGTACTCATGTACCTAGACAGGAATCAAAACAGACCTATTTATCATTATCTGTACACAGAGAGGACCCATAATTACACTATGTTCTAAGTAAAGATACAAAGCTTACCATTTTCCAAATCCCATTTCCACCCCCTTTCATTTTGTAGAAAAATTATTAACTCATAATACCAATCTGACTTCAAAATATAATGGGAAAAACATATCTGTCATGTAGCTTAACCTTAAAAAAAAAAAAAAGATCTCATTAGAATCTCTAGTCAAAAGGATTCCAACCTAAGATTCAGAAATACTTCACAAACAAGTAGTTTTTTTGTTCTAAAACTAGGAATCATAGGTGGAAAATCTGCTGTGCTTATACTGAGTTTATGTATGAACATAAATGCCAACTTTTTCCAGGCTTTCACAAGCCTCGGAAGCAGTTCCTCTTGACTTTCTCTTGAAACTGCAGGGAAGACATCTAAATGTGAAAAATATTAAGAATAGTAGAAGCCTTGTCAATTTTCCTTAAAAAATGAAGCAGATGAATTTCATTTAACTTTCAGCACGCACAGCTTATAATACACAATTATCTTTTTGCTTGAGTTAATAATTACCAGCAGTCAATAAAATATCATTTCCATATTAGAGCTCCTGAATGCCTCCATCATAATAATACAAGTCAGATAGTTGAAATAAGCCCATATTTTGTTTCTCAGACTTTTTAGTTTAAATGAAACAAGCAGCAATAAGGGAAATTTTCCATTGTGATGACCAGATCAAAGAACACCAAATTAAACATTACCAATTTTTCAGAGATAGCCAAAACCTAGGCATAGTAGAGCACACCTCAAATCCCAGCACCCTGGAGGCTGAAGCAGGAAACTGTCATGAATTCAAGGCCAGGTTGGACTATACCATGAGTTCAAGGCCATCTTAAACTCCAAGGTGAGCTCCTACTTTAAAACACAACAACAACAATAATAATAAGTATTTATTTAGTCATTATAGCTTGATCCCTTGTCTAGAGCAATTCTTTTTTTTTTAGAGAGAGCAATTCTTAACCTCATTTTACGACATCTGACTCTGCTCAACCTATTAAAAAAAAAAAAGAGAATATTTACACAGCCTCAAAATATTTCACCCCAAGATTTATTTACCTACAAACTTCCCTATACTAATCCTTTAGTACATGAAGCTTAATTTCCTATCTCCTTGAGCTTGACTGGGACTTTACTAATTCATATCTAATGAACAAAGACTAGAAAGAGAAAGGCAGGAACTTCGCAATAATGAATACCACATTAACTAAGTGATCAAAGTTAGCACCATTAGTAACAGCCATGAAAATACCCTATGTCAATGGATATGGTCCAACAAGAAAGGCTCATCTCCTCAAAACTCCAGAATCAAGGTAATCATGAGAAAACATCAAAATATCCCAAATTGAGGGACAGTCTAGGGTCAAGTTCAGAAGGGACCAAGAAACTCACAAGAGGAGACTATGAAGGTGAGGTCAAAAGAGGCAAATAGAACATTGGGTTGGAAGACAAAAAGGACATCACTGGAAAAAACAGGGAGAAATTCAAGTGACGTCTGTAGTGTGCCAAAGTTCATTTCTTAATCTTGATAAATGTAATATGGTTATGTAAAGCACTGACCTAGTAGGAGGTGGGTAAAGAGTATATGGGAACTTTCTGTACGATCTTTGCAACTCTTCTGAAATATCTAAAAATATTCAGAAAAAAAAAAGTTTTAAATAAGCAATTGGGCCTTGATATGCATAATCTGGTTCTATAAACTCAACCACTTTCCTCACCTCTTTGAAAATATATGTGCTGGGCTAGATGAGTTGCTTTTCATTGAAGACTATCTTCTTGAGACTAAAAGATTTTAAAAGGAGATTTACTTTAGTAGTAAATGCATAGACTTCTGCATTTATTTGTTTTTCTAGAGGATTTCACTCAAGCAATCTCAGCCTCCCAAGCAGCTAAACTCTAGATGCACACCACAATACTAGTTCACATGGACTTTTTGATTTAGTACATCAGAACCATATCAAATAACTCACTCAGCAACCAACCATTAGAGCTGGGAACCAGACACTAACTACTATATCATACATTTAATGTAAAAAGCTCTACATCTAACAGACACACAATTTGGTGTTGTTAGTTCATAAGCAGTGGGCTCAGAAAGGCTCCCTCATTGTTACAAGCAGAACTGCAGGCCCTACCTCCATTTTCCCACAGCACTCTGCACCTGCTATGTGTTTGTTGGTTTCCTTATTTACATCATCTCTCAAGTGACAATACCCAAGAACCACACTAGGTCTGAGATTTTCTTCATCCATAAGATTTTAAGTTAGCCTGTTACTGTCTCACGGGTGCTGGCAGAAGACACAACTCACTTCGATTAGAGACAAAGAATTTTATATTCACAGCAAAAGCATCAATGAAAATTTTGTGTTCATTTGCAGTGGTTCCTGATGGCCTCTCAGGCCCAAAGGGATCACTTGGTGAATTCACTGAGGACACCAGCACATGTTGTAGGTTATATTACAGAAAAGGGTGCAATGAGCTGAGGCCAAGACTCACCACTGAGAGAGAAGGGAAGCACAAGTTGCCTTGTCTGGCAGATCTACTACACCACCATCCCTTTAGTTGCTGACGTGAAACACAGTGATGAAAAACAAAGAGAGGCCCAAGCCTGGTATTCTTTTCTTTTTTTCCATGTCTCACAACTTTAATAGATTATTTTTAACTATTCTGTACAAACTGAAAACACTTTATTCAGTTACAAATGTATTATCAGGTAAGACCGATCACTCTCTACACGCCTGGCTAACGTGGACACCACTGTCCCCAGGTGCCAGAGGTCACTGCCACATACTCAAAACCCTACACATCAGCCCCCACCAGTCACACCAAACCCAAGGGTCTTAGGACAGGGTGAGTGGTGGAGTCCAGAAATGGGGGTCACCAAGAAAGCAAAATGGAACATTCACACACAGGGCTGAAAAGCCGTAGACTGCAGCCCTTCCACTCCCCAAAGTGCTTCGAACAACCGCAGGTGAGCCTGGTATCCTTGATGTAAGCAGCAAGAACATGCGGTGATCATAGCAGATTACCCCTCTCAACAATATTCTTAAAAGCAAGGAATGTACTGCAGACATCACTGTACCCTGAGCACCTGGCATGATGCAAGATTACATCTGGCTCCTTAAGCATTTTCTAATTGATTATGAGCCAGAAACCCTACTGAGAAGTGCTGTTCTCAATCTTGCAATCATGTACACATTCACTTAATCTCTTTAAGCTCCCACTTTCTTAATTTCTAGGAATTGTTCAATAACCAAAGCTCAAGAAATGTTCAATGAATGAATATATGTAAGGATTCTTTTCTCTCTCAATCTGAATGTTTCCACAATTCTCTAAACAGCAGCATGCCAGAAAACCCAGGTGCTTAATCATTTCTCTCAGATCTGACTCATATAGTATTCCCACCATGGAAACAGAAATTCATCAAAGCAAATTTAGAATTCTATTAAGTTATCCATAATCTCATTTCTTGTAAATGTTCAAAAAGATTACACAAACAAAAGACAGGAGGCTCTATACAGAATTGTAAAGGTAAATGCTAAAAGAATGTTAATTATCTACTTAACCAACATAATAGATAAAACGAAGTTCCTAAAACTATGATTTTAAACTACCAGCAATATCATTATTGAAGACTGGATATTTCTCCACACATGCAAGACACAGGATTCAGTATTTGAGGCCCTTTCACAAGGATCAAGCACACAAGTAAGGTACAGTTCTAATTTTTTTTTTTTTTTTTTTTTTTTTTTTTTTTTTTTTTTTTGTCTTTTTGAGACAGGGTAGGCCAGCCTTAAGCTCACTTTGTAGCTCAGGCTGGTCTCGAACTCACAACAATCCTCCTGCCTCAGCCTCCCGACTGCTAGGATTACAGGCATGTGCCACCACGCCCAGCACAGTTCTAAATGTCTAAAAGAAATTCTCACTAGATTATGAAAACCAGTATGTTGACAACTTCACTATTCTTTTAGGGATATACATACACTGTCTCTAAATTAAGTAATTTGTATTGTCATTTTATTAGCATTAATTCCATTCTTAAGCCATTCAGAATTCAGAGACCTATGTAGTATGCCCGCAACAAATCATAAGGTATTGTTTTCATTCCATTTCAGGTCTGACAATGTCACTAAAAAACATCAAAGTATTTTACATAACATTTCTTCTTTTAAGTACATCACTTACTCAGATATATTTGAAGTTTTCTTTTCTAATAATAGTTTATGTAGGGTTTTTAACCAAATATATACAGCCATCAGGTACTCTCTTGTAACAGAGTTTGCATGAAACGGATAGACTTGCAGACCCAGAGATGGCCCCAACCCGACCTCTGAACATCCTTCTCCCCCCTCTTAGCTGAGCCTCCGTGAGCATCTCCTTGCTTCTCCCCTTTGTATCAGATCAGCTAATCCTGAAGGTCCTTGTGTGTGTGTGTATGTGATTAGCACTTTATCTCTGACCAGCCGTGAGCTGAGTTCCACCAGCTTTACAGGAGGTCGCTGTTACCTGTGCATTCAGCCTGTGTCTCTGGTCTATCTCTCTCTACTTCTATTTGAACTGCAACAGGGTGGCCCCAGAAAGCAGGACCACTTCTTTCATTATCTGGTGAACATGCTCAAGAGTCTCAAAACTGAAGATTCAAAACCAGTTGTGCATGCAGGCACTGTCCTAAATGAGTGGCATCACATCCTGGCTGCCTAGAAAATGACCTACTCCACAGAAAACCCTGAACCAGAGGCCACTGGACACATATGGCCTGGGTCCTGCCCCTATACAGCCCCATATTTATATTGCAAAAGCAGTGATGAGAACCTTTTAAAGCTTTAAATGATAATCAACAGCTGGCTGTGACATGTGTGCCACAGACTTGCCACCACTGTTTTAAAGAAATGCTTCCTAGGGAGGACAACTACTTGTTATCCACAGGCAGCCCTCAGGGAAAGCCAGGCAAGTCCTCTTTAAAAGGCTCACCTCGAACTCCACGGGACCCAAGAGCACACTGCTTCTCTATCCTCAGAGTTTTTGCCATTTTCTAACTCCAGGCCAAAGACAACTTCTTAACCAACCAAAAAGCCCTCTCCAAGCTAAGATGCAAATCAAGTATAAGCCATAAAACTGGGGCTGGGGAGATGGCTCAGTAGAATAAGAGCTTCCCTGGCAAGCGCAAGGGCCAGAGTTCAATCCCCAGTTCCACCAACAAAAACAAATAATAAAGTAAAAACCATAAAACTTTCTTTTGCAGAAACAAAAGTATGTATCTTACATAGCATATACAACACACACAAATTTTCAAAAATATTAAGGTGGAACAAACTTTGAAGACAAGAGCTTTTGTTCTACCTTTGCACCTCTGTACTTCAGTTTACTGGCACAGATGACCTTGTATCACATTCCTAAAGCTACGATTGCCCTTTTCAAAACCTCTGAATTCAAGTATTTCATATTTTTATATTTGAAGAAATTCTACTCTAATCTTCATTAAAGACTTTACTATAAAGACTTTTATCCTTCCTAAACAAGTAAACAAAAATTATCAATTTCCATGGTCAGCATGGCACTGACCATAAGCGTTTACTTGTTCTCCTTCCCAACTCCTCCAAAATGAGATAGCCATGCAGAGGGAAGATAACAGCAGTCGGAAGAACATGCTAGACACTATTTGTAGGGGATCCACTGGTCTCTCAGTGTGATCCGTTCTACCCAGGGAGAATTGGCAGCAGGAAGAAGGAAAAGACAGATCAGACAAGAGCTAGGTTAGGTGGTGCCCCATCTGCCAGGTTGGCAGAGTAATAGTAAGATCATTTATTTTTACTTTTACAAAGTTGTAAGCAGGAAGTTGCCTAGCAACTAACAGCCCACAGTGTCCAGGCAGGAGTTTTTCCTCAAGACTGAGGTAGGTTGATTGCTTTAGGCAATGAGGTCTCATCCTGCACTCCCACATATGATCAATTTCAGCTTCAGCAGCTCCCAACAAACTACTGAAAAACAACACTAATTTGGTGATGTAATTTGACATTTATCAACCCAAAGAGCATCTGAAATGCAAGTCAAACTCAAAAAGATTCATTAATGTTCTAGCAGTAAGAATAATTTAAAATACCTAATAATCTAGATAGGCATTCAGTCCTTAAAATGAACTTGAGAGAGAGCCACCAAGGCTACCCATCCTGTGGGATCCAAGCATGCCCCACCACTATTCAGGAGGCTGGGAGAGAAAAAAGCACAAAAGCAAAACATGCCAGCAGTGGCTACTCCACAGATCACAATCTATCACCAAATCAAGTATTATTTTGGTGATTTAAATTTACAAAGGAAAAAATTTTTAGAAGAACAGATCAAACTGTGGATGAAAGGGGCAAGCCAGATAGCTCAGCGGACTAAAGCACCCGCTTAGGCCGACTCAGGGACCAAGGCTCAAACCCGGGCCTGCCATGCCAGCCCCACCCTCAGGTCTTGCTGAGACGGGGCAAATGAGACTGGGTGTGGCGACATGCACCTATAATCCCAGTGCTTGGGACACTGAAAACAGGAGGATCATTACAAGTCTACTCTGTGCAGTGAGACCCTGTAGACTCTGTACATAAAAAACAAAAATTAATCTCTGTATCGTTCAAAATTTAGCATATGTGCTGAAGTGAGCACAAAAACAAAATTTAAAAAAAAAAAACAATGAAAGCTGGGGTACTTCTAGAGATAATGTTAAAATTCAATGGATTAAAATGTAGAACATACTTTAATATTAAACAGTAGTAATACTGAACAAATCAGAGGCAGAGCTCATACAATAAAGACAAAAACAATACATCTCCATATAAATCCACAGTTCCACTGTATAATATGCTAATCACTGACATAAGCCATGGTGACAAAAATATTAGAAGATAAAGGTCAAATGTTCCAATGAGAAAGACACTACACAACGCATACAAGGAATTGACACACACAGCATTTAGTAGTACTAAATCTCCTAAACAGGTTACAAACAGTCCTGGCCCTGACCCCTGGTTATAAGACACAGACCACAGACTTAATACTCCTCTTCAAGAAAGAGTACTTTGAAGAAAAAGAAACACAGAGAGCAAAATCAAAAACTAGGAACCACTTCCTTTGAGAGAGAGAGAGAGAGAGAGAAAGAGAGAGAGAGAGAGAGAGAGAGAGAGAAAGAGAGAGAGAGAAGAAAAGCTAACCACCAGCAAGAAGAAAACTAGAACTGAAGTGCTAATGAGATGAAATGTGGCAGTGTAGGCCTATAATCTTAGCACTCTGGGAGGCTGAGACAGGAAGATCGCAGTTTTCAGTCCTGCCTGGGCAAGTCAATGAAACCCTGTCTCAAAAACAGAAAGGGTTCGAAACACACCTCAAGTGTGAATGCCCTGGGTTCAACACCTAGTACTGAGGGAGAAGGGGATGAAATAGTCAGGTAACTTAGATGATCACACTTGTACAGAAGAGCCATACATATTATCCTAAAATCATGGAAAAATAAAATGCATAGACTTCATTAGAGGAGCAAAAGTGGAAATAATTGTACTTAAGGAAAAAGCTAAAGAAGTACTAAAGAAAGCCAAAGAATCTTGAAATGGCAACTCCCAAGCAATCAACAGAGAAGAGACATGGGAAGTACAAGAGAAGTAGAAAAATAAGCACTGAAAAAAAAAATAGACAATCAAGAATCCCTAAACAAATAGGAACCAAAAGTCATAGATTTAAAAGAAAAGGAAAGGAAAATAAAGCTACCCAGGCTGAGTCTGCTAAGGGACAAACACAGATTCAGGGCAAGAAAACAAAAGCCAATAATGATGAACATGACAAAAGTGAGGCAACTGGACCAGCAGGAACAGACAAAGAACCTGCATCAATACTGAGGTAAACAAAAAGGCGCTAGGCCTGCAGATCAGCAAACAAATTCTTTTATTTGGCTGCTCTTATATCTAAGGGTTTGAAACCATAAATCAAATTTGACCCACTTTAATCTTCAGCTATAAGAACAGACAGACTTTTGTTAGCCAAACTGATGTGGTTATTCAAATTTAATTTTCTTAAATGTATGTTCTGTAGTTCTGTTACTTCAGATGACTGATAACATTCAGTAGAAGGTTCCCTCACTTCCCCCACTAAAAACTGTCTAGTAAAGTGAGACTATTTTGTACAAAAATATATACTATATAAATGGAGGAATGAACTGAATGAATGAGAGCAAATAAAGCTGTCCCATGCTTCACAGAAAGAAATAAATTAAGGTTTAAGAGTACTGCAGGGGTAATACCCTTGCTTCTCCTTTTCAGGAGAAGCTAACGTAACACTGAAGGAGAAAAAAAATATCAAATACTGTTACAATTAAAATCCCTCTCATTAACTTTTCATAAGATTACAATGAGGAGGATAGCTTAAACTGAAAATACACATAGAAAACTCTTGGAACAAACTCTAAGGTGATCTTCATTTTTGTTGTTCCACTTATAGATTTGTATAGATTTTCCTCCATTTTTATCATCAGCATTGCTCCAGTGTACTCCCATCACACTGTAAATATTTTTCGAGTGCTGGCGATCTTAATCTCTTAAAAAGAAAAGACGATATATGCAACACGAATTCAGATGATTCTCTCTTTTTGGAGGCAATAGTCAATGCAGCAGAAATTGCCTGAAGATACTAAAACATAACTCAGAATCTGTCTGATGGTGAGAGGTCAGCTCCCGTTTCAAAACTATTTAAATGTACCTTAGATTTGTGAGAATACTGTTCAAAAAAGAAAAGCTGAGGACATGATTAACCATTCAGAGTCTTAAAGAATTCCAGTCCTGCCAGAAAGAGTATGGTTTCAAACTATTCCTCTCCCAACAGCCTCCAAATAACACTGAAGATGCCACCACCTCAAGCTAGACATTTCAGCTTGAACATGGTACGTACGTGGCTCAAGCTGAAATGTGCAACCAAGAAATGTCTTTCACAGAAAGATCTGTAAAATTTTAAATATACAATGCAAGACTACAATGCTGCCAACATTACAGAAGCCCCCCCATGCCACTAAACCCCTCACACACTCACCTGTTAGTGGTCTACTGGCTTTTGTGACAATCATTTCCTTGATTTTCATTTTTACCATTTATATAAACATTGTTAAATGACACAGCTTACATTTTCCTATATTTGGACTTTTTAACCTACCAAGGTATTCTGTTGGTATATATTGTTTCCTGCACTGCATACTATGTTTGAGAGATTCATCCATTTACTTGGAAATTCACTGCATCTATTGATGCTTATTTGAGTTGGTTCCAAAATTTATGGCTGTTCTGTGCTAGCATTCCTTTAAAGATTCACCAATGGTTAAAGTGCTAGATTCTCTGTATTACTGGACAATTGCAAACTACCTCACAAAATGAATATGCCAATAAAGAGAAACACTCATTGGGAGAAACAGAAATATACTTCTTAATTATCAGCCTTCAGAAATGTATTGCTGCAGCCGGGTGTGAAGATACATATCTAGAACCCCAGAACTTGGGAGGCTGAGGTAGGTGGATTATTTTGAGACTAAGGCCAGTCTGAACTACACAGTGAGTGAGACCCCGTCTTAAAACAGCAAAAAAGAAGAAGAAAAACAAACTTGCTGCAACACTAGAAATCCTATTTAGAGACCAAAATTAGGTAAAATCTTAGCAAAAGATCTTATCTTCAGAATGGATTTTGAGAATTGCAACAGAGATGTAACCATAGCCCAGCTAATTCTGAAAGAAAAGATAGCAAAGAACAGTCCAAAGCACACAGTCTTTATCTGAAAAACTGAATCTGCGCTGTATGTCATAGCGACCACAATGAGCACCACCCAGGGCACTGCAGACTTGAAGATGAGGGGGGAAAAATGGAGGTGGGAAAACTACAGTGGAGAAAAAGAGAGGTATCAGTCTACCTGAGCCCACCAACTCTGACATACTCGGGGACGTAGAGCAGCACTGACAAGCGGCAAGCTCAATCAATTGTGGTGCGCCAAGACTCTCTCTCCTCTAAGAAAATACAAAATAGTAATAAAAAGTAAAAAATTCAAAATAACACAGAACTTCACTCAACAAAACAATATGAATTTGACAGTATTTATTGTATTGCATAGTGTGAGACCTACAAATTCTGTTTACAACCAATGCTGTTCATGTTTAATAGGCAAGAAAAATGAAATTAGACTTTAGTTTTCAGACAAACACCAAACCTAGGTGTCATCTTTCCAGGAGAAGCACAAATAAAACCAGCGGTAAACTGGCTGCAGTATCAAGTTGAGCACTGCTATCTCCATCCATACGCCTCGTGTCTAACCAGAACAGGACAGCAGAATGCAGATCTTATCTGCACAACTGCAGATACCTGTGCTCCTTGTATTAATCCATATTATCCAAAGAAAGGCCAACCAGAAGCCAAATTTATATTAAAATCATAATTTTTAAGGTTGATAAGATATTTCTCATTTCATCTAGTTTAGTAGTCAAATTATATATGAACAAAGGAAAGCATAAAGGAGAACCAAAAGTATATATATATATATCTACATATGGATACATAGATATATAGATATATATCTTTAGAAGACTAAACTATAAGGAAATGATGCTACTCCACTCTACTTGTACAAAATAGTTGGAAAAAACTGTAGTTACCCATAAATTTAGAAAAAAAAAATTTGAACCTCTGGGATAAAAGCATGAGAACATCTTTACAATCTTGGGGGAAAGATGAATGTTACAAGGCCTATACTGTCAGTTATAAAAACAATAAATTCAACTAGATTAAAATTCAAGTGTTATAATCTTAAACACTCTGGAACATGAGGCAAGAAGATTACAAATTCAAATGCATCTTGATATCTTAACAATTTAGCAAGATCTTGCCTCAGAAATAAAAGCAGTTGGAAATGTAGCTCTGTGTAAGACTCCTGAGTTAAATCCCCAGTTACCACTAGGGAAAAAAAATTCAAACTATGCTCTGAAAACACTAGAAAAGTAGAAGTGTAGTTCAAACTGGAAGAAGATATTTGCAAACACAAACATAAACATCAAAGAACCAAGAATATATTTTTTAAATCAACAGATCAATAAAAAATAAACTGGGCAGATGATCAAAGAATGTGAGCTGGCAGTTCAGAAAAGAAGGCAAGAATAACAAATACTGGGGCTGAGGAGATGGCTCAGTAGAATAAGGGCTTGCCTGGCAAGCACAAGGGCCTGAGTTCAATCCCAGGTTCCACCAAAAAAAAAAAAAAAGGAAGGAAGGAAATCAAATATTAAGATGTTCAACCACAACAGCAACTAAGAAAACACAATTTCAAATCTACAGTGGCCAGGCCCTCCATGTTGCCTCCGAGCTAGTCACTGATTCTTTTATATACTTAATTGTGTTATTATGGGCACCTATAACTGTTGCCCCATCAAAGCCTCAACCTCAAGCATCCTAATTAACAGCCACAGCTACCTGGTTTTTTGTTGTTGTTGTTGTTGTTGTTGTTTTGTTGTTTTTTTTACAGAACCGGGGATTGAACTCAGGTCCTTATGCTTGCCAGGGAAGCATTTATTCTACTGAGCCATCTCCCTGACCCAGCTCCCTTTTTTGCCAGCTGATACTCACAGAGATGAGAGAACCTTCCCTGTCTAACAGGATCCTGGTCCATTGATCTCAATGCCTTTTTTAATCCTCCCCGGGTTCTCACTTCACTTCCCTCTTGTTCAGCTTACTTCAGTGTCAGTCATTCTAATCAACCCTTCCTCCTCTCTTACGTCATTGCATTTTCTCAGCTGAAGTACAATCATGATTAAATCCTATCCACCTACCTTTGCACCCACACAGAACAGCATGAATGGGAGGGATACAGCAGTTGTCATCTTGACTTCATTATTACCAACCCCACGTGAGCTGGGCCACAATACCAAACAACCAAACCCTGATTTCCTATTTCAGCTGCTCTCCCACCCAGGAGACCATGATTTCTTAACTTCTAAATCTCCACACTTCCAATACCTCCTCAGCCCTCAGCTTTTACTAGTTCACTAGGAAAACAGAAGCCAATAGAAGAGAACTTTCTCAAGCCCCACCACCTCTACCCACCTGCCACTACCTGAGTCCACATAGTCTGCCATTCCTATGCCATGTGTGAACAATGGGCAATCCTTCCACTGTGCAGCAGACCCTTCCCCTCCGATCTACAGAAGAACACAGACCCAGCAATTGACACACTCCCTATGTTATCTTTCCCCTCTTTTCTGAATCGACAAAGAAAAATAACCTTTTATTCAGTCTTAAAAGGTCTTGAAGTGTTTCTTCTACCAACCTGTTACAGTCTCTTCCTTTACAACAAAGCCCCTTAAAAAACACAAGTTTTTTTGGTATATAGGTCTTGCTCTCTCTAGGTCTTAACCATCTAGCAGAAAAGTATAAAAATGAAGTATATACCGCGGGGCCATAATAATAAGTTGAGCTGTAAATGGCTATGGTCGACAACTTCTTCGGATGACTCACTATTGTTGTGGAATGCTGGACTGTGTTGGATTCTGTCATCAAGTTCAGGAACCTAAATTAGTTGAATGACAATGAAGTGCCCATCTCTGACAGGTGTAGACAAAGGAAGGGGTACAGAAAGGAAGAATCATGATGTGTGTGTATAGACAGTACAGTTGGGATAGATAACGCTGTGCTTCTACATAATTCTATGAGAGGAAAGGTTTGCACTAATGGTGGTTGGACAGGATAGTATGTCGGCTTCTAGTACTATGGACAACCACTAGGAAAATAACAAGGTAGAAAGTATTAATTATTGAATCTTTGATGTAATTTAGGTATAAAAAATAAGATACGCTACACTCTCTTAATTTACTGATAAGAGACACACGCTATAATAATGTCTGTAAGTATAGTATCACGTATGCACCTTCTATGATACCAAAACATTATGAAAAGTTTGCAATGTATTAATTTATCGAATCCATCTTGTAAGGTATCTTAAAACTGTCTCATTGATATTTGTACTTCAATAAAATAAAAATAAAAATGAAACTCCCCAAAAATTACACCTTATAATAAAAAAGAACTTTATCTAGAAGAAACCCCCCAAAAAAACATAAGTTTTTACTTCCTGTCTCAAATATCACTTTTCTCATACTCAGAAATATATCCATTACACCAACAAAGCTGCACCTGTGAAGTCAAGCAGTAAAGTCATATTAAATTCAGTGGTCAACTCTCAGCTATCATCAGCCACATCCGACACAAATATCTCTTCCTCAACCAAGACACTATTACACGCTCCTTCAATCATTCATGCCCAGTTCCCTTTGCCAGCTTCTGCCCTACCTTTGCCACAAATTCTACGCCTGGTCTCATGTGATGGGTCACAGCCGAAGTCTTTAAAGCACTAAAACAGTATATAAAATTACTTTGTGGCTATGAATGGAAGATTTATAAGAAACAAATGTTCAGATTTGAGCTTAACATTCAATCTCATTCCATATATGCAAATATTCCACACTCCAAAATATTTCTGCTCCCAAGCATTTCTGGTAAGAGATGCTCTACCTATAAATGCTTTAGTCATACTTTCTCATGACTTCAATTATCCTCCTCAGGCTAGTATCACCCAAATGTCTATTTTGAGCCTTAACCTCAAGCCTGAACCCCAGAGCCTTTACCCACACCCTATTCCATGTCTAAGTGGATTCTGTACTGGGTCTCTTCCACCTGCCTCTGCACTACCCTGCCCTTACCTAGGAGGTTAACTTATGGATTACAGCCACAAGTTTCCCTTGTCTTGCAGCTTCCAGTAGGGGAGGCTCATAGAGCCTCAGCAGAAGACTAGAAAAGAAACATTGTAAGGCCAGACAAATTTTATGACCACTCAGTGTCTCACTGGCTGTATCCCCTAACCAAATGTGACTGATCCCCTTAAAGTAAAACTGATATGAAACTCTTCAGCTAGCTGCCCTCCCAAATAGGATAACCTTTCTTACCTTTTATCCTACTCCTACCTTAATACATGGTTTTTTTGTCAAAACTTTTCCTAATTTTATTGAGCGGGTTATGTATGTCCCACAACTCTGACGCAGATGTCAAACTGGCATATGTAACACTGAACACCTCCCAGTTTATGTATCTCAGTGAATGGCAACTCCCTTCTAGCTGTTCCAGCCCAAAACCTGGCCTCAACCTTACATTTCCTCCCCCCATTTCAAGTCCTGTGCACTCTTCTTCCCTCAGTACAGATCCAGAACCTACCCCTTTCATCTCCACTGCTTTCACCCTGGACCAGCCACTACCACTGCTTATCTGTATTGTTGCAATAGTCCACCTGCTCACCACACACACACACACACACACACACACACACACACACACGTGCGTGCCTTGTGCCTGTCATTCCAAAGAACAGAATGATCCTATTAAAAGCCTGAGTTACATAGTCTGCCATTCCTACACAACAGACCCCTTCCCCTCCTATCTACAGAAGAACATATCACTCTGGGTAATTGCACCACGTGCTCACACCTCCAACAGATCAGCTCACTCAAACGCTTCCTGACTTCTTCACTTGCACATTCTGTTGCTACCATGCTAGACTACCCTCCTGCTCCCCATACATGACCACACTTACCCTCCTGCTCCCCATACATGACCAC
>PVKA01042131.1:0-17609 GCA_004027165.1 Ctenomys sociabilis
ATGCTGCAGGATACTAATCAGCTTTTCTTCTGGATGGTTAACAACCTAAGTTCACAAATCAGAGTTGGAGAAATAGAAGAGCCACAAGGCCAGCCAACATTTTGGCCCTAGCCTTTCAAGGTCAGCGAAGACTCAGGACATAGGAGAACCTGTACTGCAACATCATGAAACTCAGTTGAGCTCCAAATTTTCTGAACAAGGAAAGCCACACAGGAAAGAGATCGAATTTCTATAGTGTACCTGGGGAGAGTCACATGGAGAGACAACTTTCTTTCAGGATCTCACAGAGAGCAGACTGGTCAAGCATTGGCTGTGACTCATCCACATGGATGACACAGACAAAGGATCTACAGAATAATGTACAGGACTACAAGGTAAACCCTAAGGGGGCTTCACTGACCTCATAAGAATCAAAAAGTACATATGTTGGTATATTAGTCCTTGACCTATTTTGCAATGCAATTTTATTGTATAGAGATGTTAGTAATTATTGTACATTGATTTTGCATCTTATAACTTTATTGGTGTTGTTTCTTAGTTCAAGCATTGGGGGTTTTATATGTGTAAGGTCATGATATCTATCAACCTTGTCATTTCAATTGCCTACTCTCTGATTCAGATGCTTATTTTTTTTCTTTCTCTTCCCTAATTGTTCTGCTTAGAGTTTTTGCCCTTATGTTGCTTAGAAGATGTGGGAGTAGGCCTTCTCTTCTTTTTTATATTGTTGGAGAAATAGTTTTCAATTTTTCATGATTGGGTATGATATGAATGGTAGTTTTATAGTACATGGACTTTAAGGTACATTTTTTTCCGATTTTTAGAGATTTTTCTCATGAAAGGATGCTAATTTTTCTTTATAAATTTTATTGAGAAACAAATAACAATGAGACAGTTTTAAAACCGATCAGTAAGACAGTTTCAATAATTAATATATTGTATATTATTGTTTTTATAGTGATTATTCATAGTACAAGATGCAGACATGCAGAAATGATAATCCATCCAAACAGCATTAGCAAAAATCTTTTTTTTTCATTGAATTAAGAGAAAGTAGCAGTATATCTATCCTCACTATTTTGTATATACAGATACAAAATAAGCCTTCATTTCCTTTTTTGTAATGGAACTGAGGAATGAGCTCAGGCCATTGTACTTGCCAAAGAAGTGATTATTATTCTACTGAGCCATCTCTCCGACCTCCTGGTCTTCATTTCTAACTCCCTTTTTGTTTAGTTTTGTCAGAGATGACTATTCCATTGCCATTTAAATATTGTAAGTGCATGAATTCAGCACACAATAATCCAATCTAATCCACTAGTCCATAATAGTAGTGGGTTATTCGTGGGACTGGCAATGTAAGAAGTTGTTGACTTGAGCCTTTTAGAGGTCAGCACATTAGTAATGGCTTTACTTTTTATACCTCATTTTTATACTTTTCTGCTAGATGGTTAAGACCAAGATAAAGAAGACCTATATAACAAAATATGCAACTTTTGTATCTGACAAGGTCAGTAAAATAACCTCAGGATTTACATTGAAAAACTTTATCGCTGCATTTAGAACCATTGTCAGTGTCAGCCATGTGGATGACTCACAGCCATTGCTTGACCAATTTGCTCCTTGTGAAATCCTGAAAGAATGTTTTCTCTCTACGTGACTCTCCTTAGGCACACTCTATATCATCAATCATGTTCCTCTGTGACCCCATAATCTTGATCAGAAAGTTTAGGATATCACTGAGTTAGAGGATGTTACAGTAGAAATTATCCAATGTTCTGAGTCTTCACTGACCTTGAAGGGCTAGGACAAAAATGTTGGCTATTCTAGTAGACCTTTTTTTCTCTAATTATTGATCTGAAAATTTAAATTGTTAACCCTCCAGAAGAGAAACTTAGTGATATTATTACCCTATAACATAGATAGTTGAGCTTAACATCCCTGTCTGTCTGAATATCAAACATCTTAGAGATAACATGGAACAGGTATTTTCCATCAAGTATTGATACGTTAAACTTTAAATCCCTACAAAACATGAAGAAAAAGTATTTTCAGAAAGTAGAAATAAACAATTCCATATTTTCACACAGAAATTTAGAAACACGACCATATACAGCATTATAGCAGGACAGTCCAACGACATTTTTTATCTCTTGTTTTCATTTATTACCTCCTTTTTTAGAAAAACAAACATTTACTTGACAGATGGTATAGCAGTAATTGACATGACATGACAAGCAGTAAGTATTTAGAAGACCAGAAAGACAGGCATTCCAAGCATGACTCTAGTATTGCACATTGCTGTCTTCACTGCCCTTGCTTAGTTCACAGGTATCAGCATATATAGTTAGTCAGGGTAAGAATCCTTCCAAGTAACTTCTGGTTTCAAAAACATGCTGAAGAATCTCAGAATCATTGCCTTAAGCATCTAGCAAATATAAATATGTGGTTTTGCCCCTGTCGTGCTTCCTAACTTTTCTCCTTGCCCTGTCTTCATTGTTTAATCCTTAATTTCTCACTTTTCTTTTAATTGTGTTATAACTTTTTCTTTTTATTTCTTCTTTTGAGTTCTTACATTAGAGAGATTATATGATATTTACACATGTGGGTTCAGTTTATTTCACTTATGAGTATATCTTCAAGTGATATCCATTTGAAAATAAAGGTCTCGAGTTTATCATTCTTTATTGCTGATTAATACTACATTGTACTAAAATACAACATCTTTTTTATCCATTTCTCAGGTGGTGAGCATTTTGATTATTTCCAAGCTTTGGCTATCACAAACTGTGCTGCTATAAACATAGGTGGGCATATATCACTATGATACGATTTTTTCAGTCCCTCTGGGAAAGTTCCCAGTAGGGGGACAGCTGGTTTGAATGGGATTTCCAGTCCTAGTTTTTGTAAGGAGTCACCACACTGATTTCAGTAATGGTTGCACCTGTCTACATTCCCAACAGCAGTGGAGAAGTGTTCCTTTTCCCCACAGCCTCTCCAAAATTTGTTGTTAGTTGATTTCTTTATGATAGCCATTCTTTCTGAGGTGAGATGATATCTCAGTGTCATTTTAATTTGTATTTCATGAATGGCTAATGATGTGGAGCATGTTTTCATATATTTCTTAGCTTCTATAATTTCGTCCTCTAAGAAGTCTGTGTTCATCTTGGATGCCCTTTCTGGACTGGGTCTTTAAATTTTGAGGCCCTAATTTTTTTTTACTTCTTTATAAATTCTAGAGTGAAGACCTTTGTCTGAGTGCATATTAGTTAAGACTTTTTCCAAATTTGTGAGTTGTCTTTTCACTTCATTGGTAACTTCTTTTGTTGTGAAAAACTTCTCAGTATGAAAGCCTGAGAGAATGATTTTTATCCATGTAACTCTCTGTAGGAACACTGCACATCATAAATCACTTTCCTCTGTGGCCCCATAATCTTCTTAATCAGAAAAGTTGGGACATAACTGAGTTACATGATGGAACAGTACAGGTTCTCTTATATCCTGAGTCCTCACTGACATTGAAAGGCTAATGCCGAAATGTTGGCTTTCCTTACAGTCCTTCCTTTTCTCTAATTTTTGGTCTGAAAACTTAAGTTATTAACCCTCCAGAAGAGAAGTTTAATGATATTATTACGGTACAAAATAGGCAGTTGAGTTTTACCTCACTATCTGTCTGAATATTAAACATATTAGACATAAGGTGGAACAGGTATTTTCCATCAAGTATTGATAAGTTAAGCTTAAATTACTACAAAATGTGAAGGAAAAAATTAAAAATAGCAACAAAAATTTACATATTTTATAGAAAAATGTAGAAATCTAACCATACACTGTATTTTCGCAGGACAATCCTAAGACAAAAATATGCAATGTACTCATTATTGCAGATGTCCTACTCATCGGTTTTTAAACCATTTTATTGGTATTAGTTTCCCAATAACATTAATAAAGAAATTTCCATTAGAGGAGGTCCCAGTTGTTAATGTCTTCAAGTATTGCCCATGCGATTGGTTTCTATTCATGGGCTCTTTGCTTACCCCTATATCTTCAAGTGTTCCTCCTACTTTCTCTCCAGGAGACTTAGAATTTCTGTGGTAATGTTTAGATCTTTAATCCATTTTAAGTTTAATTTAATTCATGGTGATAGACCTTGGTCAAGTTTTAGTTTTCAGCATGTAGAGAGCTAGTTTTTCCAGCACCATTTGTTAAAGAGGCTATGTTTGTTCCAGTAAGCATGTTTGGCTCCTTTGTTGAAGATCAGGTGGCTGAGTGTGTTTTTTCTGGCTTCTGCATCTTATAGTCTGCTCCATCGATTTTCAGGCCTCTCTTTTTGCCAATGCCATGCTGATTTTCTCACAGTAGCTTTGTAGTATAACTTACAGTCAAGAATTGGAATGCTCCCTGTCTTGTCTTTGTTGCCCAGGATTGCCTTTGCTGTTCACGGTCTTTTCTGATTCCAAATAAATTTTAGAAATGATTTCTCTAGGTCTGTGAGGTATGTTGTTGGCAGTTTGAAAGGGATTGCAATAAATTGGTACAATGATTTTGGGAGTGTGGCCATCTTCACAACATCGGTTCTTCCTACCTAGGAGCAAGAATTGCCTTTCCATTTTCTGAAATTCTCTACGATCTCTTTTTTCAGTGTACTGTAATTTTCCTTGAAAAACTCTTCTACTTCTTTAATTAGATTAATTCCTAGGTATTTTGTTGCCTGTGGTGCAATTGTAAAAGGTACTGTTTCTCTCATTTCCCTCTCAGTGTGTTTGGTATCTGTGTAGGGGATGCTATTGACTTTCGGGTATTGACTTTGTATCCTGCTATGCTACTGAATCTGTGTATCAATTCTAGTAGTTTTCGGTGGAGTTTTTTGGGTCTTCCAATTAAAGTATCATGTCATCTGCAAATAATGATAATTTACCTCTTCTTTACCTATTCTTATTCCTTTGATTTCTCCCTCTTGTCTAATGGCTGTACCTCATGATTCCAAAGTATGTTGAATAGGAGGTGTGATAGAGGACATTGTCTTGTACCAGATCTAAGAGTAAAAGATTTCAGTTTTTCCCTACATACAATTATATTAGTCATTGGGTTGACATAGATAGCTTTTATCAAATTGCTATCTATTCCATTTTTCTGTATGACTTTGAAAATGAATGACTGTTGGACTTTTGTCAAAAGCCTTTCCTGCATCAATTGAGCTGATCATGTGGTTTTTAGATTTGACTTTATTGATATAGTGTATTACATTTATAGATTTGCACATATTGAACCATCTTTGCATCCCTGGGATGAAACCTATCTTGTCATGGTGTATGATCTTGATGTTTTGCTGTATTTTACTTGCTAGAATTCTTTTGAGGATTTTTGCCTCTATGTTCATGAGGGAGATTGGCCTGTAGTTCTCTTTTTTAGTTGTGTCTTTCCCTGGTTTTGGTATCAGTATATTACTTGTCTCCAGGAACTATTTTGGGAAGATTGCTTCCTTTACAGTTTAAATGAAGAGTTTGAGGAGCATAAATTTATTTACAGAATATATACAGCTGTGAATACATAGGGACCTGCACTTTTCTTTTTCAGTAGGTTTTTTATTATTTTTTTTTATTTCATTGGCTGTTATAGGGTTGTTGAGAGGTCTTATATCTTCTTGATTTAGTCTTGGTAATTTGTATCTTTCTAGGAATCTGTCCATTTCTTCTGTATCTTCTATTCTGTGAGAGTAAAGATTCTCAAAGTAACTATTGATGGTCTTCTGAATTTCCACTGCCGCTGTAGTAATTACACCCTTTTCATTCATTATTGCTTGTATTTGAATTTTTCCTTTCCTCTTTTTGTTGAGGTTAGCTAGGGGCTTATCAATTATGTTTAATCTTCAAAGAACAAACTTTTTCATGCAATAATTATTGAATTAATTTCTGCTTTAATCTTTATGATTTCTTACAGGCTCAGGGCTTTATGTTTGATTTGCTCCTCCTTTTCTAGATGGTGGAGGTGAAGTATTAGGGTGTTTATTTGTTCCTGTTGCTTTCCTAAGGTGTGAGTTCAGTTATAAATTTCTCTCTGAGAAAGGCTTTCATTACATACCATGGATTCCCATAGATTTTGCATGAGCTTTCATTGAATTGTAGATATTGTTCAATTTGTTTAATTTCATCTGTGACTCATTGGTTGCTGAGTAGGGTATTGTTTAATTTCCATGTATTTAGGGGTTTTTCTGTTTTCTTTTGTCACTTATTTCCAGTTTCATTGCACTGTAGTTGGAAAATATGCATGGGATAATTTCTGTTTTCTTGCATATACTTAAGCATGACCTATGGACCAGTATGTGGTCTATTTTAGAAAATAACGCATGTGCAACTGAAAAACGTGTATTCAGCTGTCGTTGATTGTAACACTTGTATATGTCCACCAAGTCCATTTGTTCCAAGCTCTGCTTCAATTCTGCTACTTCTTTGCTAATTATTTGTCTGTTTGACCTATCTTTTTTGGGTAAGAGGGTTTTAAGTTCTCCTGTTAAGACTGTGGTATTGGATATTAGATTTTTCATGTCTATTAAGATGTGTCTTATATAGTTTGGTGCTCCTGTGTTTGGTGCATATACATTTATGAGTATTACATCTTCCTTTTGAATTTTTCCCCTAACCAGTATATAGTGGCTTTATTTATTTTGTTTAAGCACTCTGGGTTTGAAGCTGAGAGTATCTGAGAACTGGATTGCTACCCTGGTTTTGTTCTGAGTTGCTAGGGCATGTAGTATTGTTTTCCATCCATTGACTTCCAGCCTATGAATTTATTTACCATTTCAGTGTATTTCTTTTATACAGCATATTGTTGGGTTTTGTTTCCTACTCCACTGTGCCACTCTTTTTTAATTGGTGAATTGAGTCTGTTTACACTGATGGTTATAATTGAGATGTACTGACTAATGATTGACATGTTATTTACCTGTAGTTTAATTGTTTGCCCTATTAATGATCCTTCCATTCTCATTCATGGAGTTCTTATCTTTTTGTTCCCTTTCTAGAGCATCAATTTGTAGTCTGTGTAGGGTTGGCTTTGACATTATGAAATTCTTTAGTTGTTCTTTGTCATGGAAGTATTTCACTTCTACATCAAACTTGAGAGTTTTGCAGATTACAGTAGCCTAGGCTGGAATTTGTTTTCATTGAGGACTTTAAGTACTCTGCTTCATGCTACTCTTGCCTTCGTGGTTCGTGCAGAGAAGTCTGTCATTATTCTGATGGGTTTTCCTTTAAATGTGATCTGTTTCTTTTCAGTATATTGTTCTTGTGCTGGATATTTGGGATGTTGATAGGATGGTAATTGTTATATGTCTCAATGAATTTTTAATTGAGTTGAGGTTACTTGGAGCTCTTTATGCTTCAGTTACCTGAATGTCAAATTGTTTCCCCATATTTGGGAAGTTTTCTGCTATTACTAGGTAGTTATAGTTTTATATTTACAGAACTGCAATAAGGAACACTAATAGTAGGTGATGATATTTATCAGTTGACAAACCTTTGTAACTAATGGCTTTGTATTTTAGACAGTAAAAGCAACCATTATGTCTATACAGCTATGCAGATACTAAATTGGGAATTTATATTTTAGTTAGTTCTGCTAAGTTCTGTCTGATTACTTCTCCTTGATATACCTGGTGTTTTCCAGGCAGACTAATTCATCATGGTTACCCTTTGTCCCCTCTCTCAGTCAAGAAACAAAGAGGGAGGACGCTTTTATAGATTTGGGTCTAACAAAGTGTCTCAGCTTACCGGGTACAGATGTATGAATTTTGAATTCACCAGTTGTACCTGGCTGAGGTCTGGATCCTGTGCTCAGCTTTTTCCTTCTGCAGCCCTTAGAAGTAAACCTGCTGTGCCCCTTGGGCAAGATGTTCTGTTCCCAAGAGAATGGCTGAAGATCTCACTCACAAGCCGGGCTTGAGCTGGGTCTGGAGATGTCTGGTGGGCAGAGAGGAATGCAGAAGCTCTCCCACACACTAGCTGGGCCTGGGCTTGGGCTTGTGTGGAGGGGCCCCAAGAGCATGGCAGAAGTTCTCACTCACGTACTGGGCCTGGGCTGGTTCTGGAGCAAGGATGTCAAATTTTTAATTATTTTTTGCACCCGTTTAGCTGATCATGCAGTTGTATTCTTCATTTTGTTAATGTGATGGGTTGCATTTATAAATTTGTGTATGTTGAGCTGTTCTAGAAACCTAGGAATAAATCCCACTTGGTTATGGTAAAAGATTCTCAATGTTTGAACAGTTATTTTTCTAGCTTTTTATTGTTGTTGAGGGTTTTTCTTCTGTGTTCATCAAGCACATTGCCCTGTAATTTTCCTGTGTTCCACTGTCCTTTTCTTATCCTAATATCAAGGTAATGCTGGCCTCATAAAATGAATTTGGAAATATCTCTTCTCTTTAATTTTTTGGAAAAAAAGAGAAAGATTGTTGCTAGTTCTTTAAATGTTTGAGAGTGCAGTTAGAAAGGCATTGGATTCTGGACATTTTCTTTCATAGATTATTTTCTAATGATTAAATGCCTCTATTGATTGTTAATTTGTTTAGCTCTTCTATTTACTCATGATTGATTTTTTTCTAGAAAATTATTAATCTATTCTAGGTTATTCCATTTGTTCATTGTAGTCTATTATTATCTTTTGTATTTGTAGGTTATCAGTTTTAATGTTTTCTCTTTTCTATTTTTCTTTCTTTATTAATGGATTTGGTGCAAGGTCTCACTAAACAGCTCAGATTCATAGTGATCCTCCTGTTTTCAGCCTCTCCAGTGCTGGGATTACAGGCATGCACCATCATGCCCAGACTTGGTGGTCAGCTCAGCCTGCCCAAGGTCATGGCTGGCATTGCCTTGCAGTGTCAGAGACTGAGCCCAGATCTTTGCACTTGCCTAAGTAGGTGCTTAGTCTGCTATACTCTCTCTGAACCTTCTCTCTCTTTTTTGATTTCACTTGTTTGTCCTTCCTATTTTTATTCTATTTTTTTCCTTTCTCTTTTTAGTCTAGCTAGTTTACCAGTTTTGTTTGTCTGTCATGAAGTCCCATAAAGGTGGGATATCAACAGTGCAAGATGCAATGTGTACAATATTTGAAGATAGTCATTGTGTAGAAAGTTTATTAAAATGTATTAAAATCTATCCAATATTTCTAATGTACCCTTTTAAAATGGATGAAACTTTTGTATTTGTATATTTATATTAAATGGCAACTCAGCACCCATGTTTTTCTTTCTACTGATGCATATGAATATAATACATTTGATCTATAAGACTCTTAAGTATGTTTTTTCTAGTGATTTTCAAATGCTTTAATATTATATTTGCAAAGCTATTTCAAGTCAGAAATAGTCAGTGTGATTCATTTACCTATTGTCAAAGTGGATTCAACAGTTTAGAAAACTGAAGCATATCTAGATAATATCTTTTAGAGAAGAATTCAATGCTTAGTTTGACTACATAAAAAAATCATCTCATTCAGCCGGGCATGGTGGCGCATGCCTGTAATCCCAGCAATCGGGAGGCTGAGGCAGGAGGATTGTTGTGAGTTCGAGACCAGCCTGAGCTACAAAGTGAGCTTAAGGCCAGCCTGAACTGCATAGTGAGACCCTGTCTCAAAAAGACAAAAAAAAAAAAATCTCCCTGATAAGTATCAAAGATTATAACAATTCTATGTATCAAGTAGCTTGAGTATCAGTAACTATCAGCTGAGTAAACTCACAGAGTGCTATTGTGAGTTACTTTTACTTAGTGAGTCTAGAATCCTAATTACTTATTTTCTAAATTCTTATTGACCAACATTTCAAATATAGGCAATGCTAAAATTTTGGCCAGGTAAATAATATAAAACAGCATAGTATTGCTAAGCTATAGCAATAGAATATAGAATATAGAATGTGGCCAAGATGAAATATATAAGAAGTAATCCCCAGTAAAGATTGTATTAGAAAAATATAAATATATGGTAAATTTATTTAAAAATTTTCACGTTTTTGTGACTGGAATTATACTCAGGACCTGCTGAGCTATATACCCAGCCCCTCAATTTTTCACTTTTATAATGTGTATAATGTTAAAAATGTATATGTATATACATATATTAGATAGCTATGTGTCCTATACAAATAAATTATTACATGTCACATGTGCATTTCTAAGTGACTATCAACATACTTTGAGTATATTCAAAGTGTTTTGTAACCATTGCTCTAAGAAAATATAACATGTAGAGTAAAGGGAAACTTACATATAGCCTAGCTGCCTTCATATAATAGCTTTCATATAGGTAGAAAATTTATTTGAGTGTTAAGACAAATTTGATTTCTGGAAGAAATCTATATTACTGAAATTTCCCAACAATGAATAAATGAAAAAAAAAAGGTAAATTAAATATTAATAGAAATTTTAAAACGCAGGCATATCATCATTAAGTTAACTGATTTGATTAATTTTCTACTTAGAACAGCCTAACATACCTTAATGAAATGATATTGTAAGGAAAATGTTACATTTTTAAAAAGTAAGACAGTATAAGGGGTTAGCCATTTTGTTCTGCTACATGCACTAAGAAATCAATATAGATTTAATGACAGTATTGTTTTTCTGTTTTGGTTTTGGCACTGGCTATAAAACTCAGGGTCTTTGCCCTGAGCTACAATTGGTTCTTCTAGAATTTCTTTAAGTTTCTTTTTAGATTCATCCTAGGTAGGTTGCTAAGTTATCCAGTTGGGGCTCAAGCTTTCAGCCTTTCTGCCTCCGCCTCCCAGAAGGCTGGGAATACAAACATTCCAGGAGCACCTTATGGATATTAGTGCCACTATGTAATTGTGATTGTGATTAACCTCAGCCCCACTTTTCCTAGAAGCACAACTTCCTCTCTAAAGGAAAATTTCATACTGTTAAGCAAATTAGAGGTGAGAACACCGCACACCCACAGCCACCAGCTTAAGCGGGAAGGTCACTTTGGCCATGCTAAGGGGCCAGAGAAAAAAGGAGGAAGTCCATCGTGGAGAAGGTCCAGGGCACCGCTGAACTACAGGGGACATTTCACCCTTAATTAAACAATCCAGAAAATAGCACACATGTGAGACAGGAAGGCTGCCTGTGAAGTAGAAAGTTCTTCAGAAGAATGCTGGGATGGGTCAGATAATTGATTTGGGTCCTGGATCCAAAACTGAAATGGTTAATTAATTTATTAGAAATATGGAGATAACATCAACATTTGAAATACAAGCTAACAGCTTTTGGAAAATTCTCCCATTTAGTAGCGATGCCTCAAATGGACAGGCCTTGGAAAGGCTGAAAAGCCCAGTCCTGTGCTCCCGCCCTGGCAAATATTTTCCCTTTAAGTCCATGTCAGAAGCTTTAACAGCTGAAACCAAGCCATTTAAAAAATACAATAAAAGCTGAAGCTATAAAGTCTGCGGAAACTTACTTAACAGCATGAGCTAAAGATAACCAGAAATTTGCCACTGGGAACTATTTAATGCTTTTGATGGAGCTATAGCATATAGAGCCTAAGGTAATTGATGTACAGAATGAACAAGCCAATAAATACTAGTTCTAGAATTTCTATCGTTTAAGGAGGATGGGAGTGTTAAGTTGATGGATAAGTCCCACCATGCTTTTCTTTTATAAGGTCTGCTAAACCTAGTTGACAGTCATATTTCAAGTCCATTCATAAGGTCCCTGTAGAAGAATAAAGAACAAGTGTCATGTGTCTGGACAGTCACCAAACATAGAACAAAGATTGTGAGTACATGCTTAGCATTGAGAAGTGTGCTGAACCATGACTTCTGGCGAATCCATTTAGCATAGCTTCCCTACGCCTTGTTTGCAACCTCAGCTTTAAGATGCCCTTTAATCACTTCTAACTGACTATAGCTGAGCAACAGAAAGGGCTCTGGCCAGGGCATGGGGAGAGTTATTAATCTCTCCTGATTTCTCTTCTTTGTGTCTTGAATGCTGTGGGTTTTTTCTTTTTCTTTGATTTTAATATGGAAGTTGACTCTGAGAGTTTGGATTACACTAGGACTCTGCAGCAGACAGCATCAACAGAAAACTCGCCATTGGACTGGCCCTGTGTTGATGAACGGTTTGTGAATGACAAACCATCCCCAAACTCAGCAGCTTAAAGCAGTCACCCTGTATTATTTTTGGTGGCTCTGGAAGCCACCAGGGCCTACTGCCGAGCAGGTCAGGGCTCAATTGATTTTGCCTGGGCCTGCTCCTGCCTTATTTAGTTGTGGGTCAGCCAGAGGCAAGTAATTTCAGCGTCGACTGTGTACTTAGCTTTATTCCACATTCTTTAAAAATTCTCCTACCAGACTGTCTCAGTTTAGATCTCAAAGTGGTGGAAAGGTTCAAAAGATGGCTAGGATGAAACGTTCAGTGTCTTTGAAACTTGGACGGAAAACTGACCCATTACTACTTTCAGCACATTTCATTAATCACAGCAAATCATGAGAAAAAAAATGCCCATGAGAGTAGCTACAAAGTCTATAGTAAAGGATGTGAAGACAGAGAAGGATAGAAGCTTTGGGTCATTTTTGCTATCAACAGGAAAAGATGCAACAAATGCATGCACACCTAATTTATACATAGACATGCAAGGAATGAAAACCCAGTTTACACATGCTTATTTGTGCTGACATCTTTGAGACCAATACTCTCATCTCAGGTAATTCTAGGTACGATGGTACATGGACATTCAAAGGTAGACATGTTGTGCCTACTTGCTTGATTTGAATTCTAGCCCTAAAATTTAATATCTGTGATCCTAAGAAGATACCATAACTTCCACTGCCTTGAAAGTCTCTTTGATGGCTTCATTATTAGCACTGATAGGATAATATTTTTAACAGTTACTAATTATAGGAATGTGGAAGTCAAGTGTCTTTCCAGCTGGGTTTGCAAATGGCCAAGCCAACCATCTATGCTTTGGGAATTAAAATATAGTAACAAACACATATGTCCTACATGACCTGAGTTTTAACTTTATCTAACTTGTTTCATTGGACTCTTGCTGAATCATTTTAGATGCTAGATAGGCAAAATTTATACAGGCTCTGTACTTCGCTTTTTGCAAAGAAAAAAATGGGATTCTAAGTTTACTTCAATGCGTTTCAAAGAAAGGTTTTATCAAAGTAATCTATAATTAAAGCACCATTTTCCAGATAGGATCAGAGGGAAATACTCTAAATCAGATTCTTTTTTCAGGGAATCAGAAGGAAATGTTCCTTCCCTCATCCCCAATCTTACTTCCAACCTTTTCACTCATCATCCAGGAAAGCCATAAACAAATCAGATCAAAGGTTCTGCAAGCTCATGTTTATGCATCATAAAAAAAAACATATTATGTTCATGGTTTGAAAAAAAGAAAGTAAGGCCAGCCTCCAAACCATAGATCACAGCCAGGGAGTCTCAATCAAGCACCTATCACGTGAAAAACGGGTGGCTGTGTTTCTGTGAGATGAAACGCAGGGAAATCTGGGAAGAGACGGCTGCCAACTCACCAGAGAAACCAGTCAGGCTTCCAAGCAGCCAGAACGCAAGCATATGCCTGGGTGCCCAACGCTTAAAAGAAATCAGAATGTGTTAAAAGAAAACTGGGCTTCAGATCTGAAGAAAGTCATTTTCTTTGTATATCTTGCCGGCAGTTTTGCTTCTTTTTAATCTCAGTGCCATTTGCATGAGCCATTTCGGTTCACTCAGCTTGCACCCATACAGCATGCTCACCATCGTGCTGACGTCGTAGTAAAAGAACTAGAATTCTGACATCTGCCTTTTCATGTCTGGCTGTAGGAGGGACTGCACTCCAAAAGAAAAACCCTAGCTCCTGAGCTGCAAGGAAGGAGAGGCTGCATGGCAAGGAGCTGACGAGTGTCATAATGTATGGTCCGTTGTCTAAACAGTGGCACAATTTTATAAGGTATTGATCCCATCTTATAGATGAGAAGGCAAGTTCAGAAAATCACATGACTAGCTAAGGCCCTAGGCATGGGTTACACCGGGGCCAGAGAAGATTGTGTGCTTGCCAATTTATAGTGAAAGATAAACAGTAAATATTAGCTCTAGCATTTCTAATGCTTTCTATCCTCCTTTGTGATATTTCCTTTAAAAAAAGCTGTTTTACCTTTACTGTACCCATCTCTATTGACACTGTATACAGGTCTTAGATCTAGCAAGTTCCTATTTCCTTTTCTCTCCCTCACCCCTCTCTCGCCTCTCTCTGTCTCTGTATCCTTGCCTCTGCCTAAGTCTCTCTGTCTCTGTCTGTCTCTTTCTCTCATACACACACACACACACACACACAACACACACACGCATACACTCTACAATAAAATTCAGTAGGGGAAAAGGGACAAAAATGAAAGAAATTCAGACAGAGTTTTCTGTATTCTCTGTCCTAATCATTTTTCTTTTTTTTTTTGTACACAGGGTCTCATCACTATGCAGCCCACATTCATAGTGATCCTCCTGCTTTCTGCCTCCCTAGTGCTTGGATTACATTACAGGCGCGCGCCACCACGCCCGGACTCTATCGCCGACTCAGCGCACCCGAAGGTGGGGGAGGGGGTCAGCGTAAGCAGAAGGAGGGATCGAACCCTGGATGCTGTGCTTACCTAAGCAAGCGCTTAGTCCGCTGAGCTATACCACCGGCCCTCTTTGGCCTAATCATCCTGAGCTTTTGAAGTGCCCATTTTTAGTTATTGGTTCACTGTCCCATGCTAGGCCATAGTAAGGTTAAAGTAGCTCACTAGACCACAGTGATTACTGTTATTCCTTCAGTCTCAGGAATAGACACTGCATCAATTGCACCAGTTGCAATTATATGCTGTGAATCACTACACTTAAGTTGAGATTAACCCATGGATTTTAAATTTCTTTTAAAATACAAGCATCTTGTAAATTGAGTTTGATGTCCTTCTGCCCTTTAAGAAGGTTCAGGGGGTTTAATGCATTCACAATGAGGTTGTAATTTTTAGATCTGTCTGTCAGGTGGCCTGCAGTCAGGCAGCTTGAACTACTGGTGACACATCCAGGACTGTCCTCATGCCCAAACATACCACTTACTCCAACAGTGGTACAAGCAGCCTAATGGGACAGGCATCTATGTACCAGCAGTGGCTAAAGACCTATTAATTCTGATAGTTGCGTTTCCCCTTCTGGAACTGAAACCTCTATAGGGAGACTCAAATTGAAGCAAGACTGTCTAATCCAGAGGTCTGCCAAATATCTCAGCAGACTGAGGAGCCGAGGGTTCAATCCCTAGGCCTGCCATGCTGACCTCACTCCCTGGGCACACTGAGACCACAAATGAGACTGGGCATGGTGGGCCTATAATCCCAGCCGGATCACTACAAATCCAATCTAGTAGTGAGACCCTGAACACTCTATAAACCCCTTAAAATACAATAAAAAAAAAAAAACCAAGACTGTCTAATCTTTAGGTGAGCAGTTGACTAGGAAATGGGCATGGGCATGTAAGCTATAGGTAGAGGCAAATGCAAACTTGGGTTTGTGTCAAATGTCTTGTAGTTATTTCTGCAAGGAATTTGAGGACAGATATGCATATGAACTACGTCCTAGGCACACTGCTAAACATTTCATATGGGCTAACTTATTTAATTCAGTCTAACCATTTGTGTTCTTAAGACAGTTTGGCACAGGTGGTCTGGAAAAGCAGACTTACCTGTTTTATATCAAAGGGATCTGAGACACAAACAGTGTGTTCTGAGTCCATGCACTTTTATGTCTTCATGATTCTTCCACACATATAGTAAAAAAAGACCATGGGCTGCTAAGGTATAGGTCACTGACAGAGGCAGAAGCCAGAATGACAGAGTTAGGCTGAAGCCACATAAAATATTTACAGCTCAGGCTTTTGATTGCTTCTTTCCCTAGCCAGGTATCAAATAGTACCCACATTTCCTGGTCTAGACTAAATAAAATCACTTAGCGCAGTGAAGATTGCAGCTCAGAGCAACTTTCCTTACAGGAAGTTACATTTTAGATCATCTGCTTGTGGTGAGAACATCAATCCCTTGGGGCAGAAGGCCCAGGCCAGCGTACCACTCTGTGCCTTCAATGCACTCCTTAGTTAGCTCACTTCCTATTCAGCTACCTACAAGGTCAGGCAGGTAGAGCTTGTTTGGCCATAACCTGTATTAGGAGTAAATTCATTGTCTCTGTCAAGGTGTACCCAGAAAGGCAGTGCCACCGACTCCGCCTCATCAAGCAAACAAAGCTGCAGCCCAGACAGCGCTGTGAGTACTGCAGGCCTCTTCTATGGGTGATAAAAGCCATAAATTAACTATTGCATTTTTCCCAATCAGTCAATAGTTGATTCACCTTAACAAAGAATTTCTTCCAGCTCAATGCTAGGCTTATTGAGCAGGGAAAAACATACCTGCATTTACTTAATGGCTGGTCTCTTCAGTTTTATTTTCAGGAGTTTTTTTTTTTTATATTGCATAAAATACAGTCAATAGTTATCTGAATCATTATTGTATATCCTATTCCTTGCTCCTGGGTATTAACAAATGACTGGCTCAGGGAGAAAACAGATAGCAGTGCAAAGTTGAAAACAGGATATTTATTATGACCTCAATAGCTTCCAAGTGACCCTCATGTTAGTAAGGACAGGATAAAGCACAAATGAGTTAGCTGAGCTTGAAGGGACTCTGCTATATAGGATGAGGATATTATTAGTGCTGCTGAAGAGCCAGTGAATCATTAGCTTCACCTTAATCCTTTGTTTTATAAAAGGTTGTTGTTACAATATGTACAGCCTCAAATTGCCTTACATTTCCTTTCCATTTATTTAAATTCTGGCAATCCTTTAAGGCATAGATTTTATTTCATGTTTTTTTTTTGTGATGATGTACCTGAGCACATCAATCCATAGCAATGAGATCCTCTGCCAAATGGTTCTAGGACAAAATGAATAGTAGTGGGGGCCAGGGAGGTGGCTCAGTGGAATAATTGCTTCCCTGGCAAGTGCAAGGGTTGGAGTGCAATCCCTGATTCTGCCAAAAAAAAAAAAAAAAAAAAAAAGAATAATAGTGACCAATTACATGGGCCTGAGTTTCAGCCATGATTCAGCTACCCGTGTGGGTTTGGGAGGGTTACCCCTCACCTTTTATTCTTTATTTCCTCTTCTGAAATTTTCATCTAATGATACTCGGCCTCAAAAAACAGTCATAAAGGTCAGATTTAAAAGTCTAAAAAAAGGTTGGACCCATAAAATCCCAAGCAATTTACTATGTTCACTTTGACCTTATTATTCACTATATACACAATATCATCTTTGTTTTAGAAAATTTATTATTATTTGTTCTTTTGTTTTAGAGAGAAAAGAATTTCACAGCAAGATAATAGGAGGGTAACAATGGTTAACACATTATATATTGTTATCTTTAAATTAGAAGTTTTTGATTCTTCTGGAAAGAATACCCCCCCCCCAAAAAAGAAGACTTGAGTCAAATAATACCTCCTATCCTAGGCTTTGGGGAGACTCCACATTGATTTCCAGAGTGGTTGTACCCGTCTACACTTCCACTAACAATAGATGCAGACCCTCTTCAGCATTTGTTATTT
>PVKA01042132.1:0-17604 GCA_004027165.1 Ctenomys sociabilis
AAAAAAAAAAAAAAAAAAAAAAAAAAAAAAAAAAAAAAAAAAAAAAAAAAAAAAAAAAAAGAGTGTGAAAATCTTGCCAGGCATGGTGGTGCATGCTTGTAATCCCACTACTCAGGAAGCTGAGAAAGAAGGATTACTGTGAGCTGGAGGCCAGCCTAGACTATAATGTAAGTTCAAGGTCAGCCTGAACTGTATATTGAAAGTCTGTCTCAAAAAGACAAAGAAAGAGGTTGCAAAGTTAGGTCAGCTGCATAAGTGCCTACCTGGCAAATGCAAGGTCCTGAGTTCAATCCCTGATACAAAAAAAAAAAAAAAAAAAAAAAAAAAAAAAAAAAAAAAAAAAAAAAAAAAAAAAAAAAAAAAAAAGACAAAGAAAAAAGAAAGCATGAAAAACCTTTTGTATATCTGCATAATAGCTTTTAAAGTACTGTGTACAAGACATGATGAAAATATATAATGAATGTTTAATTTCAAAAAAAGTATTACAGTGGAGGACAGATTACCATTGCTTTCCCTCAAAATACTCCCTCGAATTCAAAACATATTTATCCCATTTGTCTTTCCACTTTCTGAAGCAATTATGGAAGTCCTTCTCAATGAGAATCTTTATAAAAATTTAGTTAATAAAAGCCCAGAAAACTTTTTTAAGTTTTACTTTTGTTGCTCTCACTTTTTCTAGACTTTATTTAACTAAAAGTATTTTTTGAAAGACAGAACCTTAGGCTGTGTTTTCATCCACCTTATTCACCAGATCTGGGACTCTGGGACTTCCAGCTCTCCCCAAAGTCAAAATGACAGTGAAAGGTAAACATTTTGAAGTCGGCACATTGAGGACAAATTGAACACCTTCGCAGGAGGACTTCTTCAGAAGGTGCCAAGAGCAACGGTAAGTGTGTTCACAGAAGTATTTTGAGAATTAAAGAAATGTAAATATTCATCTTTTTTAACAGTAGCAAAACTTTATGGAGAATAGGAAAGGAAACAGGCTCTGCTCACTGGAAAATAGGAAAAGAAGAGAATAAGGACTGGCCACTATGCAAGACAGAACATAGAAGCCTCACCTGTCGCTTGGCTTACCCTTCAAATGTCCTTTGTCAACTTTCTGTTGGTTTACTTGTCTTTTTAAAAACAGATTTGCAGGAGATTATTGCTTGTTCTAGAGAGAAATCCCTGAAAGTTATTAAGCATTGTATATGTTTTGTGCTCTTCTGTCATCAGTCTTTTAGCTCTCTCAAGGATGGCCGTAGACGAAAGCCATTCTGAGATCATCCAAATACCACGTCCTGACCTCCATAACAATGATTTTATTTTTTTAATTTAGTCATCTTAAAAACAGCAATCCTCTAAATTGAAACATCGGGAGTTTTATTGTCTTACCATTACCTCTATTTTATTCTTTTAGCTGCAGCTTTTCCTACTTACATTTGTCATGCATTTTGTGCATTTTCTATCTTCAAATCCTGTTTTCCACTATCGAATGTATTCTTGAAGGAGTCCTATAGCCAATGAAGAGAATCACAAAGCAGCTTCAGAGGTACCCACATACTTTAGAATATGTGTGAACTTTTCCGTTGGTGTTCACATATGGATTTTATCTAAAAAAATTTAACTATGAGGCAATATGGCTGATTTCTAAGCCAATACATTAAATATAAATGACAAAGCATATATGCTTCTGAAGTTGTCACCTTCAGATTCCCCACATATGAACAAATGCCATGGGTACCTCTAAAGCTTCTTTGGAATTCCCTTCATTGGTTAGAGGACTCCTTTGGGAATACATTCCATAGTGGACAATAGGACCTGAAAGTAGAAAAACACACAGGATGAAGTGGTTGATCAAGTCTAAGAGTATAAACTATTATGAGAATAATGACACAACTGATGTTTCTTAATTTTTTTGCAGAACTTTTTTTTTAAGTTTTATTTTTGTTGCTCTCACTTTTTCTAGACTTTATTTAACCAAAAGTGTTGAAGAATAATGGGCTCCAGGGGGCCAGGGAGATGGCTCAGTGGAGTAAGCACTTCCCTGGCAAGCACAAGGGTCTGAGTTCAATTCCTGGGTCTGAAAAAAAAAAAAAGAATAATGGGCTCCAGAATCATCCTTACTGGCTCAGTTACCCTCTCCTTCTAGCCTGGATCAATCTCTGCACTTACTACGGATGTCAAGAAGTTCACATATGGAGTGTTATTTTCATGAAGATGATGTGAGTGAGCAGTGCCTGACATGGAGTAGACTTTAGAAAGGAGCATTTTTCATTATTATAATCGATGTAATCTGAGTTCTACTATATTCTCTAAGTCTATAGTCTATGTAAGAAACCAACTTTGTAGATCCTGGTTCACTATTTTCTCTTAATTTTTTTTATTGTATTTTATTTATTTACTTTTTGTATAGGGGCTCACTAGGTAGCTTGGACTGCAGCAATCCTCCTATTTTCAGCCTCCCCCTGCACTGGGTTGCAGGCTGTATGCCACCACACCTGGAATCAGTCATGGCTCAGCTTGCCCAGTGGCGGGCAGCCATCCCATGATGGGGTACCTCCGTCAAGGATTGAACCCCACTCCCCACACCTGCCTAAGCAGGTGGTTAGTCTGCTGAACTATCTCACCAACCCTTTTCTCCTACTTTTTAAAATTATTATTTCTGGCAGTCAGACCTGTCTTTCCTTTTCTTTTTTTTTAATTTTTATTGTTTTTTATTTTATTGAACTACAAATGTCAATCAGATAGTTTCAAGACACCTTAACAATACAGATTCGATAAATTAATACATAGCAAACAGTTTTCATAAGGCTTTGGTAATGTACAAGGTGCATACATGATATTATATTTACAGATATTATTTTAGCAGATATCTCTTATCAGTGAATTAAGAGTGTAGCTGCTTACTTATCTTATTTTTTATACCTGAATTATATCAAAAATTCAATAACTATTTTCCTAGTGGATGACCGTAGTACTAGAAGCCGACATAATATCCTGACCAACCACCATTAGTGCAGATCTTGCCTCTCATAGAATTATGTAGAAGCACAGCGTTATCTATCCCAACTGTACTGTCTATACACACACATCATGATTTTTTCTTTCTACACCCCTTCCTTTGTCTACACCTGTCTACTCCATTGACATTCAATTAACTTAGGTGCTTGAACTTGACACCACAGTCCAACACAGTCCAGCATTCTACAACAATAGTGAGTTATTCAAAGAAATTGTTGACCATAGCCATTAATAGGTTAGCTTAATATTATGGTGTATACTTCATTTTTATACTTTTCTGCTGGATGGTTAAGACCTAGTAGAGCAAGACTTATATACCAACACATGAACTTTATATTTCTTATGTGGTCAGTGAAGTCCTCTCAGGGTTTATCTTGTAGTCCTGTACCTTATTCTGTAGATCCTTTGTCTGTGTCATCCATGTGAATGAGTCACAACCAATGCTCGACCAGTTTGCTCTCTGTGAGAGCTTGAGAGAAAGTTTTCTCTTCATGTGACTCTCCCCAGGCACACTATAGAACTTCAACCTCTTTCCTCTGTGGCTCCATAATCTCCCTGTTCAGAAAATTTGGAGCTCAACTGAGTTTCATGATGTTGCAGTACAGGTTCTCCTATGTCCTGAGTCTTCGCTGACCTTGAAAAGCTAGGGACAAAATGTTGGCTGGCCTTGTGGCTCTTCTATTTCTCCAACTCTGACTTGTTATCTTAGGTTGTTAACCGTCCAGGAGAAAAGCTGATTAGTATCCTGCAGCATATGCCATTCATTTTGCCTTATCTGACTCAATTGATTTTACTTATTGTACATTTCCTTTTGTATTTCTGCTTTTCGCTTGTTATACTAGGGAGACTATAGGATATTAACACATGTGTGTCTGGTTTATTTCACTTATGAGTATATGTTCAAGTGGCATCCACTTCAGTATAAATGCTTTGAACTTATCATTCTTAACAGCTGAGTAATACTCCATTATGTAGAAATACCATATATAGTATAAAATTGAGGAAACAACAATTTCTAAATATTTCTCCTTCTTTGGCTTTTATGTTTTTCTCCACCATGCATGCATCAAACAGAAAACAAATTACATATGATAACTCCATGCATATTTATTCCACGTACTTTTTATGCAAATAAGCATATTTCTCTGCCTCTTGGACTTAAGGACTTATGCTCAGCTTCCTGTCCCCAAACACTTCACTATCAGATAAATGCAATAAATAACTTCTTCATAACCACCAAGCTCAATTACTGTGTGTTTAAAATGTGCAGCAGTTGCAAAAGAATAAAAATTTTCCCAATTCCTAGAGGGTTAAATTATAATTTTAATCTAACACAGATCTTAAGCTGCACTAGATGGCATTTTAAACTAACAAAAATAAGTCATTGCTTCAAATTAAGGGTACTAAGACTTAAATAGATGTATTACCAAATTGTAGGCAGTACAGTAGTCCCTTGCTATTTCACAGTTCAACTTTTGCAGACTCAGTTTTGCGGGTTTTCAAAAATTATTAATCTAAATTATTTATGGCAGATTTATCACTCACTGCAAGATTTTGCAGTACCATACAGTATACACATGTTGTTAAATTATGTAGGTTTGGGAGTTTAGAAAATGGTTAGAAACACTAGGAGTGTTTTTATAAGTGTGGGAAAGGTTTCTAAGAGTGTGGTAGGGATTATAGAGCCTTAAAATAAACATAAACTTATCATTCTTAATAGCTGAGTAAAACTCTATTATGTAGAAATACCATATCTTTTCCAACCATTCCTCATGTGATGGACATCTTTGTTGTTTCCAAGATTTTGCTACCACAAATTGTGCTGCTATAAACATAGGAACACATATATCACTATGATACAATGTTTTCAGTTCCTCTGGGAAAATTCCCAGTAGGGGAATAGCCAGCTTGAATGGGATTTCCAGTCCTACTCTTTTGAGGAGTCTCCACACTGACCTCCAGAATGGTTGTACCAGTCTACATTCCCACCAGTAGTGGAGAAGTGTTCCCTTTTCCCCACAACCTCTCCAACATTTCTTGTTGGTTGATTTCCTTATGATAGCCATTCTTTCTGGAGTGAGATGGTATCTCAGTGTTGTTTATATTTGCATTTCTCAGATGGCTAGCAATGTGGAGCACTTTTTCATATATTTATTTGCTTCTTTAATTTCATCCTCTGAGAAGTGTGTGTTCATCTCAGATGCCCATTTCGAGATTGGGTCTTTAAATTTGATAGCTCTAATGTATCTTAGTTCTTTATAAATTCTAGAGAGCAGACCTTTGTCTGAGTGCTTATTAGTTAGGATTTTTTCAAAATTTGTGGGTTGTCTTCACTCTGTTGACAATTTCTTTTGATGTGCAGAAGCTCCTTAGAAAGAGTTGATCCCAGTTGTTGATTCTTTCAAGTGCTTCCTGTGTGAATATGTTTGTTCATGAACTCATTACCTACCCCCATGTCTTCAAGAGTTCCTCCTACTTTCTCTTCCATGAGATTAAGTGTTTCTGTTTTAATGTGTAGATCTTTAATCCATTTTGACTTTAACTTAGTGCATGGTGATAGAGCTGGGTCAAGTTTTAGTTTTTGGCATGTAGAAAGTGAAGTTTTCCAGCACCATTTGTTAAAGAGGCTATCCTTCTTCCAGTTAGTATGATTGGCCCCTATGTTGAAGATCACATGGCTGAGTGTGTTCATAGATGCTTCTGCACCTTCAAATCTATTCCATTGATCCTCAGGTCTATTTTGTTGCCAATACCATGTTGATTTCATCACAGTGGCTTTGTAGCATAATTTCAAGTCAGGAATTGAGATGCCTCCTGCCTTTATACTGAAGTGGATGCCACTTGAACGCATACTCATAAGTGAAATAAATCAGACACACATGTGTAAATATCATATAGTCTCCCTAGTATAAGAAGCGAAAAGCACAAATACAAATGGAAATGCATAACAACAACCAAAAACAATTGAGTCAGATGATGCATAGTGAATGGCATATGCTGCAGGATCTAATCAGCTTTTCTTCTAGATGGTTAACAACCTAAGCTCACAGATCAAAATTGGAGAAATAGAAGAGCCACAAGGCCAGCCAGCATTTTGGCTCCAGCCTCTCAAGGTGAGTGAAGACTCAGGACATAGGAGAACCTGCACTGCAACATCATGAAACTCAGTTGAGCTCCAAATTTTCTGAACAAGGAGATTATGGAGCCACAGAGGAAAGAGACTGAATTTCTATAGTGTGCCTAGGGAGAGTCACCTGGAGAGAAAACTTTCTCTCAGGCTCTCACAGAGAGCAAACTGGTCAAGCATTGGCCGTGACCCATCCACATGGATGACACAGACAAAGGATCTACAGAATAAGGTACAGGACTACAAGATAAACCCTGAGAGGACTTCACTGACCATATAAGAAACATAAAGTACATGTGTTGGTATATAAGTCTTGCTCTATCTAGGTCTTAACCATCCAGCAGAAAAGTATAAAAATGAAGTATACACCACGGGGCCAAAATAATAAGTTGAGCTGTAAGTGGCTATGGTCTACCACTTCTTCAGATAACTCACTATTGTTGTGGAATGCTGGACTGTGTTGGATTGTGTTGTCGAGTTGAGTCACCTAAATTAGTTGATTGACAATGGAGTGCCCATCTCTGACAGGTGTAGACAAAGGAAGGGGTATAGAAAGGAAGAATTATGATGTGTGTGTATGGACAGTACAGTTGGGATAGATAACGCCGTGCTTCTACATAATTCTATGAGAGGCAAGATTTGCACTAATGGCAGTTGGACAGGATATTATGTCGGCTTCTAGAACTATGGACAACCACTAGGAAAATAACAAGGTAGAAAGTATTAATTAGTGAATCTTTGATGTAACTCAGGTATAGAAAATAAGATATGCAAACATCTACACTCTCTTAATTTACTGATAAGAGACATATGCTACAATAATATCTGTAAGTATATCATGTATGCATCTTCTATGATACCAAAACATTATGAAAACAGTTTGCAATGTATTAATTTATCAAATCCATCTTGTCAAGGTATCTTAAAACTGCCTCATTGATATATGTACTTCAATAAAATTTAAAAAAAAAAACATAAACCTGAAATAAATATAACCTTGCTACTTCGCTGATTTTCACTTATCTCAGGGGTTCCTGGAACGTAACCTCCGCAATAAGTGAGGGACTGCTGTAATAACTATTCCACCAGATCTTAGATGTCCGAAATAGAATCTTCGCGTAGTTTCTATGGCTTAAAACTTCGCTTTCTCAATTACGTGTCTTTTTATTGCTGGCAGACTTCCGGGGGCAGCTGAGGACTAAGAGAATTACAAATGGTCCATTCAGAGAATCAAGAAAATGATGACTGTGTCAGCTACCAAAGACAAGCACTACGGTGTTCCGATGCAGGAAGCAGAAGACAACATAAAGTGGGAGGAAGAGGGGGGTTAGACAGGAGAAAGGGAAGTACGAGAAGAACAAGGAGGTTAAAAAGAAGGTGATGGGGAAATGGGTTTGCTGAAAATATGTTACATGCATGTGTGAAAGTGTCTCATTGACTCAGTGTTTTAAAAATTAATAGACATTAAATACGTTTTTAAAATTAAATTCAATTTTATTTCACTTTGAAAAGTAAAGGACAGGGCTGGAGAGACGGTTCAGTGGAATAAATGTGCTTCCCTGGCAAGCGCAAGGGCCTGAGTTCAATCCCTGGTTCTGCACACACACACACACACAAAAAGTAAAAGACAAAAGCAAGAACAAAAATCAGAAACAATGACAAAAACAGGGTGACATACATATGTTACAAATTTTCAAAACAAGAATAGCTGATTAACAATGGTTGATATTTAAATATGTTTTTTAACAGATTGCAAAACCTAAAATTTATTATGGAATATTTCTTAATTTTATAGATGAAAATACAAATGAGCCCAGGGTGGTGGCTCATGTTTGTATTCTCTGTACTTAGGAGGCTGGGACAGGAGGATTGTCTTGAGTTCAAGGCTGGGCTGGGCCACACAGTGAGTTCAAAGCCATCCTAAACTACACAGGGAGACCTTGTCTCAAAATAATACTAACAAATAGAAGTAAGGAAAGGACAGGAGAATAGAGAAAAAAGTGACAAAACTAACTTTCCTGATGTTTGGTCAGGATTGCCATTATGGCCTAAGGTAGCAAACACGATCTCAATCTTCCATTCCAGCGCCCCTGGTGGGCACAAGTCCTGAATTTCTGACTTCTATCCATTCTGTGTTGAAGTCTTATCTTAAGGACACATGCTGTTGAGATAGATGGATCTAGATTTTTGTTATAATATGGGAAGGAGCTGGGAGGTAGCTAGGGCTCTGGGCTGGGGTTGGAAGAATGGTGAAGACTGAGAAACTTGAAACACTGTTCTGGCACTTGAATGCCCAGATACAGAAGCAGGTTGAAGGCTAGCAAGGTGTAAAGGGATGAGAAAGAGGGAACCGCCGAAAGGGGAGGATCTCTGGCTTATTGTGTGCACCATACTAAATAATAAAAATTAAAGCCAATTATTTAGCAAAAGAGAAGAAAGTCAAAAGAAAGGTCACAGATACAAAGTTCATTTTTATTGCAAGCTAGAAATAAGTGTAATAACTTCTTACAGGACCTGGGCCCAGCCATATCATAGGGTCCATGGCAGTTATCAATTACTCCAAAGCAGTGACAACAAAGTGAAGACAGTCCCTTCTGTCATTGGGTGTATACATACTCAGGTGGCTCTGTCAAAGAGAGTTACATGCATAGCATTGTGTGGGAAGGAGTATCCTGAGTTTTCTTCATGACAGGCAATAGGGTAACAGTTTTATATAGAACTTATGTTCAAATCACTCAGCAAAGGTTAGAGTCGTGAGGATTGTCTCTTAGATCTTTGTCCTTATTTGGAGTATGATGTGTTATCATCCAGTAAATTAAATATAGCTTCTACCAGCAATGCTTCAATTGCCTCTTTTCTGATGTCTACATTGCCTTTATTGTTTTGTGACCGGTCCCGGTAATAAGCACAGCACCAACGTGAGTGGTGCTGTTTGCTACAAATCATTCAGCTCCTTAATAAAATTCATCCACATTCAATTCAGCAGGCTGTATGAGTCATACCACGTTGTCATCCAGAATATTAATATTTCAAGATATAATCTAATATAGATCAGAGAACAATGCACCAATTTACAGTTTCCTATTTATTCAGCACAGGTGCATTTTATTAATCATAACTATTGTTCATGACATTTTCTTCTCAGATTAGAAATTGGGGAGATGCATCATGAATATTCAAGTCTGATTGCTTGCACTTAAGACCATGGTCATTTGACAATCTGAATCAAATTGCAACATTTCTTTTACCATATAGCTAATATACGTAACATGTAAGGTAGAATTAAATATAGTGAGCTTTTTAAATGATATTTCATCATGTAGAAAAAGGCCAAAAGGAAGAAAACAAGGGAGAATGTAGGAAAGAAAATGGGCAACACACAACTTTCCCCACAGAGTAGGAGAAATGCACAATATTTAAAATAATCACCAAGGCCTAGCCAAATAGCTCAGTGGATTTAAAATGCCTGCAAACATGCACAGGGTCCTGGGGTTCAGTCCTTGGGCCTGCCATGCTGGCCTCACACCCAGGGCACCCTGAGATAGCAATCAAGACTCAGCGTGGTGGCGCGTGCCTGTAATCCCAGCTCTTGGGAGGCTGCAAACAAGTGGATCACTAGGAGTCCGATCTAGTAGTGAGAACATGAGCACCCTGTGGACCCTTCCCTAAAATACAAATAAATAAATAAATAAATAAACACCAGAATATACCTGGACATCATCACATACTTTGGCCTTCATGTAGAAAACACAAGTTCACAGTTCAAGCCTCTTAAAAACAACCACTGGCAACAAGGCACTTATGCTGCACAGACTTAGAGTAATACAGTTCTCTATGCATTGTCTTTCCACACACACTGTGTTGCTGTTGAAATGCTTGTCTGAAATCAGTACCTTTGATTGTTCCACTATAGTGGAAGAAACAAGGATGTATTATCTTGAAAAGTGCTCCTTCCATTACTAACGCCTTGAAAATTAAAGATTAAATTGTATTGAAGGTGAAGTTCTGATATTTGAGGGCTGGAATGCTGTGTCAACACCTTAATGTTCATGACAACATTTACACTATTAATGAATCAAAGCTATGGAAAAACAACTATGTATCATCATAAAAACAATCACTGAATATGGCAAATTTGAAGCTGCTGAGCGCTCTGTCTTAACCTCAGCAGGAAAGAAATGAGGGAACATAGTGTTTCACAACAATTTTAATAAGAAATGTGTACAAAAATATTTACATAACCAAGAGAAGCCTCTAGAGAAAGGAGGAATTGGCAGAAAAATTAGTACAATGGATGCACAGCAAAAAAGGGGAAAATAATGGAAGACTCAAAGGTGCGCACTACAATGAATAATTCTGGCAGAATTATGCATGCAAATCAGATCAATTAAAGTGGAGGATGCTCTGTCACAAAACAGCCTAAAAGTTAATGCTGTGGGAATCGAGCTAAAATCAATTCCAGCCGAAACTTCAGACTGTCACACGTGGAATACAAAATAATTTCTGAAAGCACAAGAATAAAAGGTATTATATCTCTCTGTCTCTGTCACTGTCTCTCTCTGTCTCTGTCCCTCTCTGTCTTTCTCTCTCTGTCTCTGTCCTTCTCTCTCTCTCTTTCCCCCCTTATCCATCTCTCTTGTTTTATTTATTTATTTTTTAATTCTTGCCTTAGCAAAAAGAATGCACATAGTTTGTGGCTTTTTTTGTACTTAAACAGAAACAGTATCAACAAAACATATCAAAGAAAAATGCAGAAACCTTTTCCAGGAATTTGAAAAGAACAGCTGAAAACATCCTAAATGATGACTTTAGTTTTATCAAAATTTAAAGCCATTTAGTCTTTTACTTTGTTAGGATTTTTCAACATTCATTTAAATAAAATATTTCTTGTTAATTAAGGAATTACAATGGATATACAAAAATTGAATGCATTATTTCAAGAAAAAGCAACCATGGGAAGTTTCAGTGTATATTCACAGTATAAACAAGGATGTTTCTACCTTTCATAACAAATATTTTTCCCTAGGTCATACTACTCCCTGAAGCAGCAATTTTTTTTATAGGTTAAATGCCCAGTAATTAGTGGCAAATACTTTTTATGCATTTTGAATTTTAAACCATGTGATACTGTCATATTTTCCAAATTCTCATAAACATTTGACAAAATTACACATTTAAATATTTGGCAATCTCATAAATTAAATATATTGCTTGAATTTTTATTTCCTTGTCTCTGGATAAATTTTTATGCCGGCATTAGTCATTTGTATTTATGTTCTATGATTGAATTTTTTTTCTTTTTTATGTATTTAGTACAGGGTCTACAGGGTCTCACCACACAGATTGGACTCATAGTTATCCTGTTGTGTTCAGCCTGCCAAGTGCTGGGATTACAGGCATATGTCACAATGCCCAGTCTCAATCGCTGTCTCAGAGTGCCCCAGGGGTGGGGCTGGCTTGGCATATAGTGCTGGGGATTGAACCCCAGTCCCTGTGCCTGCCTAGGCAGGTGCTTGAGTCTGCTGAGCTAACTAACAGGCCCTAATTGGACATTTCTTTGACTAGTTGTGTACTGGTCTGCCAGTGCTTTTCTAGTTGACTTGGCAAGAATCTGTTTACTATCGATGAAACTCTTTGTCATTACATTGCAAATGTTTTCCCTAGAGTACCATTGTCCATTTACTCTTTAAGCCTGTGTTTCACCCATTTTTCAAATTTATCAATTTTTGTTATCTCCAGAGCGTCTTTGCTTCAAGAATATAAACATAATCATTTATACTTTCTTTTATTATTTCCATTATGTTGTCTTTTACACTTAGGCATTTCATTCATTGAAAACTTAATATTATACTTGCCATATAGACTTATATAACTATTTCTTTTTTCAAAATGGTTAAACAATTGTCTGAAAAGCATTTATTGCATAATCTGTCATTTCTCTATTGCTATGAAATGCAGCATTTATCACTGTCTAATATATCAAATATCCAAGGGCCAGTTTCTGAGTTATCTATTTCATTTCACTGATGTATTCTTTATTCCTAAGCCAATTCCACACAATTTTAATTATTTTACTTTGCAATATATTTAATATCAGAAATGCAAAGATATATCTCTGCTTATTTTTAAAGCATGTTGTAACTATCATTGTATATTCTTGTGCATGAATTTTAAAAGTAGGTTTTCAATTGTAAAAATATTGTACTGGAATTTTGTTTGTGATTATCTGAATTAACTCATATAGCAATAACTGACCTTCAATATGATAGAGTTTGTGAATCCATAAGTGTAGCATGTCTCTTTCTATGTATTAAAGCCATTTTATTTTTAAGTATTAAAGTCATTCAGTAACGTTCTATGTTTCTGTGGGGATTAAGAAAATTAACTGATTTTATTTTCATATATATGTCAATTTTTTACCTATCACAGAACTTTTATAATTTTATAATTGGCTATGCAAGTCTCTAGATAAGATATCAATGTTTGTATGCAAATCAGATTTCTATAATTTGCTGTCATTGGCTACATTTAGTACCAGTGTATCGTGTGAAGCAGAAAACAAATTCAGTACATTTCTACTTTTCCTACACTCTGGGATACTTTTGCATGAGTTGGGATGTTTGTGTTGCTTGTCTGAATGTCAGGACTAAAACTTTCCAGTTGTTACTGTAAAGGAGTTAAAACATAGCATCTATTGAGGGCTGGGGACTGTGTCTCTAGTTGTGATATCCTGCTTGTAGTATTCAAGCTTTTAATTAGTTAAGTTTCTTTTTTTAGTTACTTGTGGATTTCATTTCACTTCTTAGGTATAGTATGGCCTGCGAGTCTTACTTTTGAAACTCCCTTGTATGTTATATTCTAGACTATTTTTATAATAGTTCTATCTAATTTTAAAAAATACAGTTCATTTTATACTTTACATGTATATTTTCTTCCTCAGTAGGATATTAGTATTTTTTATGTCCTACCTTTTTCCCTCAGATCTTTCAGATGTTTGCTGATATTTATTTTTATGCATCCTTCGTGGTATTATACAAAGATCATATGAAAATAATCAACAAAGTTAAAGATTGTTGTTTTAAAAAATCAAAAAGGTACTTCTTTTATGATATATTTCTATATCATAAAGGGAATGAGAAAGGCATAAAATTTAATTGTTTATAATCAACATTTATGGTTTGTGTTCAGTTGTCCCTGCAAAGCCTCATGCAGTCATGGGGCAAAGTGCTACAGTTTGAGGCTAATTTATGATTCAAGGCTGGGATTATGGGTCTGAGTACTGCTGGGATTATGAGTCTGAATACTATTGGGATAATGAGTATGAGTGATGCACCCAGCCTGGGGCAGATAGCTTAAATGTAAGAGAAGGGAGACAGAGAGACACATTGGCTCTCTGTTGCCATTGTTACACCTCCCTTTTTCTTTTGCTCTTTTTTACACTGCCATGAACTGCTGCTCTCTGCCATGTGCCCCTCTGCCTTGGAGCCATCTGAGTATGGACTGAAACCTCCAATAACTGTAAAATAAATAACCCTTTCTTTCCTTCATTTTGGGTGTCGGGTATACGTTCTGGCAGTGAGAGAAGAGTAACTGAGCCAACAGCTATATTGATTCATATGCTTTCTCCTAATGACAGAGAACCCACTTGTTAAATATAGTGTTAAATTGATTCGAAACTTGCTTAAAATGAAAGATATGCTTACTGATCTTTGATTATCATTACGGTTTTGTTTTGTTTGTGGTACTTGGGCCTTGTGCTTGCTAGGTAGTTGCTCTGCCTCTGAGCTACATCCCCAGACCTTGTCACTGATTCTGTCATCTGTGTCTCCTGGATTCATTTTTCTCTGACTGAGTGTGTTCTCTGTGGTATATATTTGAGGAAGGAACTTTTATCTTAACTTTGAGTGTCTTTTTATGTCTAGGCAGTCTTTTATCATCATTGATTGACTGATTGCTTGATTCATTGAATCATCTTTTAGCTACCTCAAATTCTAGATGCCAGATGATTTTTATTAACACTCCAAAAATAAAATCACTATTGGTGGGAAAAGAAAGGTCATTAATTCCTATATACTTCTGATCTGAAGTGGTACAGAGTGATTATAATAAATAAATAAGTAAATATTTATTTATTTATTTTTAATGTACTTGGTATAGGGTCTCACCATGCAGCCCAGACTTGTAGTGATCCTCCTGTTTTCAGCCTCCTCAGAGCTGGGATTATAGGAGTGCACCACCATGCCTGGACTTGGTCACTGGCTCAGTGTGCCCTAAGGCTGGGCTGGCAAGGCATGGAGTACCAAAGATCAAACTCCAGTCCCTGTGCTTGCCTAAGCAGGTGCTTAGTCTACTGAGCTATCTTGCCAGTCCTTATAATAAATATTTATTTTAATAGTTTTAATGTCACAAGTTACATTTGTATTAAATCATCATGCTAGAAATTAAGTGAATACATTTGGACTATTTTACATGTTTCTTATGATCATATGAAGTCTCTGTTAGCCATCTTATTTTTCAGGTTAAAAAAAAACAAACAATACTGAAACTCAAATAGAAATTAAGTATTGGAATTGAGAAACAGAAAGACAGTTTGATGTTTGTAGGCTCCAGATTGCTTGTTGTCTCGTGAAGACACTACTTAAGAGTCCTATGCCATATAATCCCCCCAAAGAAAATATTTTTATATTAAAATTGAGTAATATTATGAGTCTGGTCATGCATCATTGAGAGAATCTTCTTGATTTCTTTTAAGGTCTTGTCTGAGTTAAAATGAGAACCATAAGTTTGCAGGAGGAATCACCAGATTATATCGTCTGTGTCTATCAGCTTTTTGAGCTGATTACTTGTATAAAGATCATGAGGTATTTCAAAGATGCTCACGGAAGATTCCTGGGCATAGGTGCTTATTTAGTCTTGGGAACGGCAGTCTATGTTCCAAATTACCCCTGTATGAGCTTTGACTTTCCGCAGGAGAAGAAGCAACTGGATCAAGAGAGTGCCAGTGGGCCTAGTGAGTACCATACTCCTCTGTACTTTCAGGGAAATCAAATGTATGATACCAGAGAGAATTCCTAGTCAAAGATTTCATAGAAACCATTTCTGAATCTCGGAAACTAGTTCTCTGTTTAATTTCATGATTGTTTTATAGGACTTCTGATGGTACTAAATGACCCAAATGATCTTTTTGTTGTGATCATAAAACAGTGATATGAAGGTCATTTTGACCATCAATTCTCCAAGCCATCACTGTAATTTTAGTTATGGTTGAAGTCACTTTTATAACCCATTCATTTCTTGTGATATGGAAGCTTTCAGACATTATTTCAAAAAAATTCCATGTCTGATATATCTATACCAGGGTCTGAACCCACGGATTATTGAACAGTTCTCATGTTTGCCAGTTATAAATGATCAGTATGGATTATGTCAAGAAATGCAAATTGCCTTAATTATTCTTTGGATTTATCCAAGAATATTTTGAAATTTATTCTGTTCCATGATGACCTTCTTTTGAAGGTTTATCACATTCTTAAATGTATAAGCAGAATGCTGATAACACTTGCCCTGGTTATTTATTGCTGAGCCACAAATTTTCTCAGTGCCCAGAAACTTAAAGAAATGAACATACATTATCTATGTTTCTACAGATCAAGGATTCCAGCTTAGCTAAGTACTTCTGGCTCAGATCTCCCCATAGAGCTGCAAGGAAAGACAACATGGGTTGACCATCTCTTGTCTTGTTTTGAGGATAATTCACTTCCATTCACCTTTGTGGATCTTGGGAGGCCTCAGATCTTTTCCTTTCATTGGCCAGAAATGCCAGTTCCTTGCTACTTGCCAATCTATATAGCCGCTCATAGTGTGGTAGCTGAGTTCAGTTAAAAGATGTGAATGAGGAAGCAAGAGAAAAACCCAAAGAAACAAACTACAATGCTTTTTAACCTAATCTCAGAAGTGACACCCCATACTTTTGTCATATTCTGTTCAACATAAATGAATCACAAAGTCCTATAAGTACTCATGCAGTAGGAACACCTAACGCTATAATCAACAAGAAGCAGGGATCATTGGGGTCTATTTCAAAGTAACCTAGTGCACCACTGCTCCACAGTGTGTTCCAATGTTTAACTAGAAAACTGGATTCTAAATATCAGAATGATGTGGTGGTCATGGTGGAGTATCAGCTTGATTTGCTTTGAGATTCATGAGGGGCATTGATAGAACACATTTTTGGGGATGTCGGGAGGTCACAGATGTGTGGCCATGAGCCCATGTCCAAATAGGTGTGCATATATTATATTTGTATATGTCTAAATATCTGTCTAGTTTTAAAATTATTTGAAAGACAACTTTATTATAACTTAGAGTTTTTAAATAACTTACAGTTACTTGTGTATCTGCAAAATCTCCTTATATAGTAAAGTAGGCATCATTATTTCCATCCTATGAAAGAAGAAACTCAGTTTATCTCAAGAACCCAGAAGCATATAGCTAGAAAGCTGGGGCTAAAGTGGAAGTCAATACTTTCCTTAAATCCAGCTAAAGCACTGTCTAAAAATTTCAGATTTGAATAGGATTTCATCTAGCTCCTTTCAAACATAAATTTAGGTCAAATAATATTTCATAATAATAGATTATTAGGGCCAGCCAAATAGTTCAATGGGTTTAAGCACCTCTTAGGCAAATGCAGTAGCCGGGGTTCGATCCCTGATTTGCCATGCTGACCCTGCCCCGGGGGCATGCCGAGAATGTGATTGAGACTGGGCATGGTGGGGCACACCTGTAATCCCAGCTCTTGGGAGGCTGAACCCAGGTGGATCACGACAAGTCTGATCTATGTAATGAGACCTTGTTAGACCCTGTACTAAATTATAAAAAAAGAAAAAAAATTTTTGTGGTTAATCTATCCCTGGCTGATTAGTAGAATACACTTTGGGACTAATGGGGAGAAGAAAGAGGGGGACTATGCCTTATTCGAAAACCTACTGAGCTAGCACTGATAGGACTAAGCCCTGTAGTTACATATTCATATTTTTGAGACATTCTACAGATAACCATCATGGTTCCAGTTTGGGAAGTGCTAGTCCAAGAGTTATATTAATGATTTGTTTCACTAATTATATTTCTCAAAATATAGTCCTTTGAGCAGATGTGCATTATGGAGTAATCTCTTAATTGGATGTCCTAGAACTGTATTTTAAACAAGCTCCCTAGTGAATTTTTTATAAGGTTTGAAAACCATCATTTTGTACTTTGTAATCCCCACCCTTAAAATAGCTTAGTTTTTTTTTTTTTTTTTTTTTTTTTTTTTTTTTTTTTTTTTTTTTTTTTTTTTTTTTTTTTTTTTTTTTTTTTTTTTTTTTTTTTTTTTTTTTTTTTTTTTTTTTTTTTTTTTTTTTTTTTTTTTTTTTTTTTTTTTTTTTTTTTTTTTTTTTTTTTTTTTTTTTTTTTTTTTTTTTTTTTTTTTTTTT